>JBAMJV010008523.1:85000-121131 GCA_037951105.1 Echinarachnius parma
TGACCACTCCTTAACCCTAACCCTAACCCTAAATATCGATGGCTTATTCGCGCTATATTGTTCGCGCTTGTTCGCAATACTTCGCACTTGTTCGCGCTTGTTCGCAGTACTTCGCACGTGTTCGCGCTAATTAGTAGGACCGCTTATAAGAGAGGCAATAATTAACATTTGAACGAAAAATACATTACTTAGTGGCGTAGGATGTGCTTAATGATTAGCGTTTGGGGCAAGGTCTATTAGCTAGGGAACGCCGCTTATTCGAGGAAGGGGGGGGGGGGGGCACACTACGTGTATTGTACCCAGTGGCATAGCGAGGGCTGGCTCTCGGACCCGACCCTTTCCACCCTAGACTTAGGCCCAACCATGTTTTGTGTTTGCTTGCTTGCTTGTTATGGCCGACAGTTAGCAGGTAGTATAGGGTTTGGGGATTTGAAGGAAAGAAAAGCCCTTAGGTGGAACCATGGACCTCACCTTAACCGAATCTCGCTTAGGTGCTCGCAAGTTGGAGCCCCCCTCCCCCCCCCCCCCCCCCCCCTCCCCCTCCCCGTACAGAATTCCTTTCTACTAGATTTGTATTGTTCTTACGGGGGCACAATGTATGTATTTCTCAATTTCGACATGTTTGTTTTGTTTTGTACAGTTGTTTTTTGGTCAACTTATTGGGGGTCACGTGCACTCTCCTCCCTTCCTCCGCATAGCTACGCTAAAAAAATGTCCATATAGACATACTAAATTTTACAGGTAAAACTGAAACATTACATCGTACATTGAGCCTTGAGGAGCCTAAACAAAAACGGGGGAAGCAGCTAATTATAGCGGCATCAACAAGGACAATTAGAGTCAATTATCTGACCAGATGGTGCAAGGTCGAGTACCTGATTGTGCAGGAACATCTCACTTTGTTTCGACAATCTCACCATAAACGTAGTAGGTTCATGATCTCACCAAAACAATTGTTCTTCGTTAAGTTATGAGTGAAATTATATAGGTGACGTACAGTACACGAATGCGGTTTGCACGATGCAGCAATCGAAACGAAGTACCAGTTAAATCAAGCGACAGGTTCAATACTCACCTTCTTGTGCAGGAATCTTCAAGTTCAGAACACGATTCCATAAACCAAGATGTTAATACTGTGTACATCAAACTGGAAACATGTTAAAGTTCACAGTGATACAGAATTACAATTAATATGCAAGTCTAGAAAGAAGAAAAAAACAATCGCTTTGTAGTCTAACTCTCAGGGATCATATATCCTTTTAAATCCTTATTATAATTATTTTTTGTAAAGGGCAAATCGCCCTGAAACATCACAAATCTGATTGGATCGATATGGTTTAATCAAAAATAATGTTTACTGTTTGGAGCTCTTCAAGTCAATATAGTTCACTTCAATGTGTTCAATTGATCCCCATAACACATTGTACCCACATGTGCAAAAAGTGATGAATGGTTGATACAATGTATATTGTTGCTATATAATAATATGTCCACTGGGTGTTGTGTGAAAGTTTCAAGTTAAATGGACGTTATATGGCCGAGTAATGAGCAAATATGCATAGTGATATTCACTAACTCATATTGCCCTCACTTTGTACACGATTTTGGCGGTCCAGTGGATAATTTAACATCTGAACACTTAAATCGTAAATATCTTTTTAACGAAAGGGAAATTTGAAAAACCGAAACCTGTCCCATGATTTTATTGTTAATACGAATACAACAAGGTATGCATGGTATGAGGGAACCGCTAGAATTCTAATTGGATTTTGAGGATTTGGACAATGTTACTAAGTCCCTTCAAAATCAATTAGGGATTAATTTTTAATTAATCCCCACGTTTTACCCGTTAAAGCAATGACAAATCAAATGAACTGAACCTTAAAATGAACGATCGCGAGAATTTGCGTCTGTCGTATCTTCATTTTCCTATTCATCCCCGTCTATGCTATGCATCTATACAATAATATTCTTAATCATCCGGTGTTTTCATGTTTCAGTTTGTACGACATGCAAACCCATGAACATGATGAAGGGCTCTTCAAGGCAATAATGATGAATCTTACTCACACGTGACTAAACTATCGGTTCTCACCCGTTCCAGTGTAGTGGCAAAACAAACGAGTTAATCCTTTAAATCAACGATTCGCGAGAATATTTGTCCGATATTTGTCGATTTCACTATGTATTCTAATTCGCCCCTATATCAACCCACAAAGTTCAAAGATCGGTGTTGCAAGGCAGTCGAGGATATAATGCGGTGCCCTAAATCCACGTGCAGTATTCTACATCCCTGCCGGAAAGAACACACTCATCCACAGTGTGAACACAGCGTAAACACACTGTGTTCCACAGTGTGTGGAACACAATGTTAAATTCGAGCGTTTTCACAGTGTGGAAGCTAATTCACACTGTGAACACAATGTGAGGGCACTATCGCCACAGTGTGAAATTGCCTGCTTTCACAGCTGTGCGCTCACACTGTGTATCTCAGCAATTTCACAGTGTGTTTACAGTATGTTCACAGTGTGAATTTGCTTTCACACTGTGAAAACGCTCGAATTTAACATTGTGGTCCACACTGTGAATCACAGTGTGTTCACACTGTGTTCACACTGTGTTCACACTGTGGATGAATGTGTTCTTTCCGGCAGGGATAAATCATTATAAATATATGCATTAATCAATCTTGCCCCCTCCTTCCACAAGTTCCGCGTGACTATAATACTCGTATTTTGTTTTCTGGCCATGACAAAATGTTTATTGTTATGATTCTTGTTTTACTTTGTACATGTACGAAGAAACATCATCACTCGCTCATAATAAGACATTGACACACATCACTCAATCGGTATTATTATCATTCAGATCGGCTATCGGTCTTTCACCCGTTAGTGTTCCCATTATTATGGCAAGTCAAACAAATGAATCCTTTAAATCAACGATTCGCGAGATATTTAATCTGGTGTATATCCCTTTTCCTAATGTTTTATAATTCTCCCCTAGTACTATACATTATCAATGACAACAAAGTTCAAAGATCGGTATATCATTAGCAGGGCAATCGAGGATCATGCGCCCTATAAAATCTACAGTATGCGATATCATTCTTAATTATTATTATCCTTTCCTTTTCCGAGGCCCCCTATTATGACTATACACACTCGTATTCCTTATGTCATGGTACAAATATATATATTATAATTATGATACAGTTTTGACTTTTTAATATCGTTTATAAAATTAATGGAATATCTAAAATGAGTATGGCATTGCATTCGTTAATAAATGTTGATCAAACCAGAAACGATCACTCTATATACACTTCTACTGTATACAAACGAATTGAATTTGACAATTAGTTTCGCATTGCATTCGTTTATTAACGTTTGGTCAAACTAGGAATGATCATAATAAAGTAAGCTTAAAGGTGAACCTGTAAAGTGTCTAACTCCACAAAAAATCATTTGAGCTTCCACATTTCTCTTCTACCGTGTTATTTGGCTTATGGTAAGAGAACAATAAAATAGGGTTAGATTTTTTTTAATGTCCCTTTAGTATGACGATATCTATCATTGATAATCATTCAGCTCAAGAGCGTTTATAAACGGTCATAAACGTCATACACGTCATACTGCAATTAGTTGTAAAAGCTGACGCAAATTTTCGTTTTTTTTAACCAGGAAAGCAGTGTTCTTTTTCAATGAAACTTTCACACATTATTCGGACATATCTAACAATGATTTTCGTATAGGATTGAAGTCTCAAATGTCATTTTGGGCAATATCTGACACTTTACAGGTACACCTTTAATACTGAAGACAATTATAGAACGGAGTAAGGCTCTATACCTGCTCATCATAGCCTGACTTATCGGGCCTTCACCTGTTGCCGTCCTCAGCGTAATCATAAGTCAAACAAAATAGTCCCCTAATCAACGATAACGTGGATGATTATCGTTATTTTACTTTGTGCCAGTACCCTTATATATACGTTAGGGCTCATATAGTGAATGGGATGTGCACTCCCGGATAAAAGCATGAACTTGGGGCACTCAAATAGTTCAGACCCTCACTAATTTTAGGAAAATTGATCGAAGCAGTTTAGTGCGCCAAATTTCTGGCCGCCATCTGGTTCCACACAAACTAAAACAGCCAGAGTTAAAGAGATAGTTGAGTTTTGGTATAGAGGGCGCTGCACAAAATAATTTGTTGTGAGGTAATGAAAAACTGAGTGTCAAATTTGAAAGAGCATACAATTTTAATGACAGAATAAACTTTATTTTGATCAAATCGGTCCAGAGACGGCTGAAATATCCATACATATAAACATTTGTTATTATTGTGGGGTCCCACAATAATTCAAAAATGTTGAACCAGCCGTTGAAACACATTCCAAACATCACATGCAAATTTGTTTAAATAAAAAATGGTTGAAAACAATTAGTTTTTTAAAGAGACTCCTCTTTAGTTTTAACGGCTCTTTTGGAATGATAACAGGCTTTTTACTTAGTGGTTTGCAATTTGGATACCTTTAGAGCGTGGTGGAGTTACCTATAACTATTAGTTTGTAATGTCATAGTGCAGATTTTGGTTACTAAAATTCAGTTTGACCAAAACTGTTCTCTCTATACCAAAACTCAACTATCCCTTTAATTTCATCGGATATCGTTTCAGTTTCTCCTAATTATAGACTCAAAGTTACTCACCAGTGACTATAGTTATCGTTCCTTCAACTGTTACCGGTTACCCAGTGTAAATTGACAAGTCAAACAAAATAATCCCCTAAAATCAACGATGGCGTGGATATTTTCGACCCTACAAAGTCCACAGATTGGAACTATAGGAAGGCAATAAAGGATATGCCACGCCTCAAACCCACACTGTATTTTGATTACATAAAGAAAAAAGTAGAGTGTATAGAACTGTGTACGGAATTGGTTGTTCATTTCGTCATTTTGCCCACATAAATATGTCTATACTATCAAAATTGATGAGTTGAATGTCTTAAACTACGAACGGAATACATAATACATTATGTTCATTAAGGCCAACATGTAAAATATGTAGATCATTATAATAACATTTATATAAAATAAAAAAAGTTATAATAGTGTCTACAACGATGTACGAAAATAGTTGATACATGCAGTGTGGTCATTTAGGTCAAACAATTTAAAACAATACAGACTCAAAGTAAACTCACCAGTCCAGTGACAAAGTTATCGTTCCTTCACCTCCTAACGGTCCTAGTGTAAATGAATCAAGTCAAACAAATGCAGTAATTAATCCCCGAATCAACGGTCGCGTGCATGTTTTATTTTAGCCCCTATACAGGGTGGCCCCCAAAAAACGGAACGGGACACTTCCCAAAATATAGTAACAAATGTATTATGTCCATCGGATAGGGTGTCTTTTCAAATGAACAACGACACCAAGAACAGTCAATTTGGTCGTGTAGTTTTTGTTTTAGAGCGTTGTGAGTGACACCATGTTAGGTTCTCTTTTTTGTAAATTTTTAACAAGCCAGTGCTTGATACATCGCACTTACCGCCTTTCATAGCGTTGATAACGCACGCCATTGTTAGTGTGTATAGGCATGGTCGATCAATGGTATTACGGGCAGGGAGTGCATATTAACTGGCGCCGACTAGGTAAAAATTGACAAAAATTGGTACCTGACATGGTCTCACTCGCAGCGTCCTATTAAAAAACAAAAACTACACGACCAAAAGTACTGTTCTTGGTATGGACATAAACATGTTGGTACTTTATTTCGGGAAGTGCCCCGTTCCGTTTTTTGGGGGGCCACCCTGTATATATATACGAGTATTATATGCAAAGTCTAAAGTTTGGTATTATAGCAAGGCGCGATATAGGATCCGAGCCACGCCCCAATTACACAATTTTCCCATATCACTCGTATTGTGGTTATTTAGGCCAATATTTTAAATGTTTATGCAATAATAATTATAATGACATAATTATTTCAAATATAAATTAGTAGAATGTCTAGAACGATGTACGTAATTGCATAAAACAATTTCAGGCCAAACATTTACAACAATAAGTATACTTATTCAAAGCTACTCACCAGCGATTGAGTTAAATATCCGTCCGTCACTTGGTACTGTGCCCAGTGTAATGATTGTTAAAAGTCAACTATGGTAATCTCCCAAATCGAAGATCGCGTTGTTCGCGTGAATAGTTTTAGCCCTAGTTAGTTTATAATTGTATTCAGTAGCGTAGCCAGGGTTAACACCAGAGTGGGAGGGGGAGGGGGGGGGGGGGGGGGGGGGGGGGCAAAGAGAGGCATAGACCAGGGAGTGTTTCACAAAGTTTTCACAAGTTTCACAATGAAAGAAATTAACTCCGGACCTAACTATTGTTGAAAGCCGTTAGTTCTTTGTAAACTTGTTGTAACAGTTCTCTTGTAACCGAAAGACATTATACATTTTGATACAAATCGGTAATAAATGTTTGTCTCAAATAGTTGCATTGTCTTTCTTTTGAATATGTTTTATTCCAAGGCTACAAATGGCTTTCCATAATTGTTTGGTCCAACTTAGAGTTAATTAGAACCATAGCGAAATACCCCTGGGGTATAGTTATATACTTCCTAATGAAGATGAACCACCTGTCGCTTCGTTCATCTATATAAGAAGCTAGATCAGAATTTAGTTACGGCTTGGAATTGGGATTATGGTTAAAATAAGTTAGAGTTAGAGTTAAAGGGGACCACCAGGCAAAGAACAACAGTACATTAATATATGTTTTGGTACCGTTTTGTGATATCAAATAGATACCCAACATTTTGCAAATGGTTGTGTAATTCATAAACAAAGCAATTAATTTCCACCACTTACAGAACCACTACTATTTCCTGGTTCGTACGGGCCAAACATTTGCGAGTGCGTCAATGCGATTCACGCGTACGTTTGTAGACAATAGAATCCCGGGCGATTCGTTCGCTCTGCACACATTAGTATTCGCAATTCAGACCGCATGAACGCATGCTTTAGAATGGGGAAGTGGTGGGGCAACAAAGGGAAACTTCTTCACAGAAAGGGGCTGGGCATTATCCCCCTTGCCTCCTCCCCCACCCCCCCCCCCCCCCCCCCCCCCCCCCTCCCGAATATAACATTCTTTACGTGATTTTGCCCGAATATAAACATGGATTTGCCGGAATATGACATGGATTTGCACTAATATGACATGGCTTTTCCCGATATTATGATACGTTTAGCCAGAATTGGAGGTGCCTTTTGCCCGAATATGGCCGTTTAAAAAACAAACAAAAAACTCCAGGAGGCATGCACCCAGCCTATTCCCCCGCCTCCTACGCATATGCCCTTTGGACGCTATTCAATCCTGCCAAGTCCAAAGTTTGTCGAAATAGCCAGTTTGTAAATAAACGTTGCCACGCCAAACACCCACTAACTGAACAAAGGAGTTCAATATTGATGATGTAAAGTTATGCAGCAAGTTGTGCGAATCGGTCGTGAAAAGATAAAAGTCAAATATTGATCTATTCAGAAACTCCTCTATACAAAAAACCGATATCTGGGCCATGATTTCACAATATCAAAATCGTTAACAAGGATATTGCATATAATCCCGTTTATAAGAATATTGTACAGGATTATTGGTACGTCCAATGTGGGGAAAATATAATTTATATAAACGTTGCCATGCCCAACAGCCCAACAATCACAAATCATAATGGAGAAGATAAATTCGGAACTTTGATAATTATAGCGAGTAGCGCAAGAGGCTCATAACAGATAATTGCCAAGACTCTTCCACAACGATCTTACGTACAAATGAATGGAAGGGTATTATTCAGATTATAAGAATGATATAATAATTTTAGATTTGATGAAGTTGAAACGGGGAAAAGTACATGTCTAATTGTCTAATATAGTTTATCAACTTGCAGTCACTCGATTATGGCGAGCAGAGAATCATATGGATATTGCGTCCAACATCTATACAGGGTGGCCCCAAAAAACGGAACGGGGCACTTCCCAAAATAAAGTAACAAAATGATTATGTCCATCGGATAGGGTGTTTTTTCCAATGAAAAACGACACTAAGAACAATCATTTTGGTCGTGTAGTTTTTGTGTTAGGGCGCTTGTGAGTGACACCATGTCAGGCTCCCATTTTTGTCAATTTTTACCAAGTCAGTACCTTTTAAATCGCACTTACTGCCCGCCATAGCATCAGACAACGCGCGCCAGTGTTAGTGTGCACTCAGCCGTGTGCCGAGAGAATGGGCACGGTTGCTCGATTTTTTGCCAATTTTTTTGCGCGATTTAACTGGCACTGACTTGGTACAAATTGACAAAAATGGGCACCTGACATGGTGTCACTCGCAGCGCCCTTAAACAAAAACTACACGACCAAAATTACTGTTCTTGGTATCGTATTTCATTGGGAAATACACCCTAACCGATGGACATAATCACTTTGGTACTATATTTTGGGAAGTGCCCCGGTCCGTTTTTTTTGGGCCACCCTGTATATACGTTTATTTGTGTACAATGAAGATTCTTCGGCTTAATGAGCCTATCAGACCATAAACATACTAACATGGATTGGACAGTCATCGACTGTTAACATATTCATTCACCTGTTGAATACAAAGATATCACGATGGCACCGATGCTTGCTTAATCCCATTGATCGTATCATCGTTAACGCTGTGAGGAGTGATGACAGTCAAGTTTAAAAAACAATTTCGATAAAACTTACATTTTCCGAAGAACTAGAACATGCCCTGTTTTTAATATACTTTTTATGAAAGAAAATGCTTTAATGATAATTTTGTATAAATATCCGTTCCAAAACATGTTTAATACAAGAAATATTATCACATTTCTAAATATTCACTACCCGTCAAAAACTTAATTTTCAATGTTTCCGCACATTTCTCCAGAAAAATATTGACATGTATATAAAGATCGACTACGCTTCTTCCTGGTGAATCGGATGCTGTAAGTGTGCGGGAGATTGCGAAGTCACAATTTGATATTCCTTTTTACCAAAAAATGTAACATTTATGATGTGCTGATCCCAAGACCAGTAACCTATAACATTCATGACTCGACAAGACATGCATCAGCGTAAAACACTCGTCGATAAGGAGGAATTTCTCAGGCATGCCTTAGAGTGGTTTCACACCAGTGATTGCAGTCATGATTGTAGTCATGTTTACAATCACGGTGCTTCTGTTGCCTTGTTTTCACACGACGAAAAAGACTTCGCGCAAACTGTGATTGCAATCACAGTTTCTGGAGACGTACCTGTCAATCAAACAAGGAGAACACTAGTACTACACTGCATGACTGCATTCGAAGCGAAGAGCGCCCCGTTTATTGGTGGAAGTACATGTATAGGTCACGTAAGCTCTGCCTCCCAAATCATGTTTTGAGGTCAAGCCGTTCAGACAAGAGAACCGCACCGTGATTTGAGTGAATCATGATTAGAAAACACCTCCGGACCACGATTCTAGTTTGCTTTCACACATCAAAAAATACCGTGATTGGAGTGAAAAATAACTCAAATCATGATTGCAATCACGAAAATTTACAGGTGTGAAAAGGCTCTAAGTGAGCTAATTGTCCCGTGAAATGAAAATAATTGTCCTTGCACCTGATATAAGACAATAACATTGGAAATAACTCCTGGCAATGAATGCAGCGATGACCATGATTGGGTCAAAGAGACAATATTCGTTCATTTTCCATCTCTAGTACGTCTATGATCAGACAAACTAACTATCATAGGCGTAGGAGGAGGAGGGGGGGGGGGGGGGGGGGGCTGGGGGATGCAGCCCCTTGGAGTTTTGAAAACGTCCATATGTCATATTCGGGCAAACTTTTGTTACATTCGGCATAAGTCATCTTATTTTCGGGCAAAACCGTCTCATATTCTCATGAAAGGTATATAATGAGGCTTTATTGTGACACCGATTTCGAGTATTCTTATTTAAAAATACGAGAGATATGATCGATCAAACTTGAGTTTCCGAACTTTTTTTGAGGGGTTTATATAGATGCACGATGGAACCATGCTTATTGTCACAGTTGTACACAGTGTTGTAGCTAGAAACGGGGGGGGGGGGGGGGGGCCCGGGGGTGGGGGGGGGGGGGGGGGGGACATGTGTCCCCCCGTAACAAATTTGCGTTCGCCCCACTACCCCCACCCCCTCTTCAGTCCGACCGCAATACGTACGCCGCTAATTGTACACATCGTTCACATTGAAGGATTTTTTTTTTTCTTTTTCTGTTTCTCATTTTAAATTTTCCTGGGGTCAAAGGTCATATGTCTGTATAGCATCCTTCCTGACTTCAAAAATAATGTATAACGGTGATGGTTTTGCCAGAATACGAGATGCATTTTACATGAATGTGTTCTATTTTCAAAATACTCTCGTTGGGGAGGGATGGGGGGGGGGGGGGGGGGGGGGGTGGTTGGGTGGTATGAGGGAGTGCACCCCCTAGCTCATAAGTATACAATTCAAACAAATATAGAAACAAATAATATTCCATTACGAACAAGTTGTACATGTTCTCTGAATGTAACTTACTACAATATACCCTTTTCTGTGTTGTTTTGTATTTAATTGTAATCCTGTAATTAGAGTTTTAAATTAATCAATCTTGAATTGTTGTATTGACCTCAATTGAATTCAATTGCTTCCATTAGCAATTTCCCATTAAAACAGTGGGACATGGGGGGGGGGGGGGGCAGCCCCATATCTCCCTTCATCGTACACTTTTGATCTGACCTCCAAAATAAAGAGAAACTACATTGTTTAATTTAGGGAAGGAAGTATACAAGGTCAAGGACAATTCCAAACGTACATGTATTTGGGCACACAAGGCTAGGGGATTAAGGGGGCTGCAGCCCACCCCCTTCCGATAATGTTGAAAACGGCAATATATTGGCAAAAAGAACCTCACAATCGGGCAAAACCATGTCATAATATTTGGGCAGGCATGATCATGTCATTTTAGGGCAATTTTACATCATTCTCAGGCAAAATCATGTCATAATTTTGGAAAATCATGTAAGTTTTTAAAATGAAACATCAAAAACATATCTTAATTTGGGGCATCAGAGTGGTGAAGAAAAGGAAAGGATACTTGGCGAAAAGACCTCAGCTAACCCCCCCCCCCCCCCCCCCCCTGGAAAAAAAATGTGCCCATTATGCCCGTGCTTGGGCTGACAGCTTGTAATTATTACAGGAAATTAGCAACACTCAAAAACAATGCTTCAAGTATAGTCTGTGTGACCTTATTATAAAATCAAAGTGCTTTACAATGATATTATTGCCCTGGGAGTGTTTCACAAAGATCCTAAGTTGCTTATGTTGGACTTAAAAATCATGGAAAGCCACTAGTTTCTTTGAAAATCTGTTGTAAGAGTTCTTTTAAAAGGCAAAAAATGTTAATTCAATTCATTAACATTTTCTTTTATTCAGGAGATTTCATGTTCTTGATGTCAAATTTATGAAAAGTCTTAAATTCTATTTATGTTTGATTTTGAATATATTTTATTCCAAGGCTACAAATGGCTTTCCATAATAGTTAGGTCCAACTCAGAATCTTTGTGAAACACCCCCTGGTCACAGGACACACTCACAATCAATCTACACATGACGTGCAATTTCTATGTTACTTTGTGATCCTGCTTGTTCTTGATTGCAAAAGAAAACATTGCCCAAATCTGCCTTTTACTTACTTTTATCGGTATTCTACAAGACCAACAACAAAAAATGTTGCTTGAAATGATAAAAAGATACATGAATCAATAATGGAGCTGCACATTTTTTTTTACAAAATATATTTGTTGCTTTTAATCAAACTTTCATTTTTGTTTTACAAAAGGCATAGTTGAAAGTAAAGTAAAAGAAAAGCAATAATAACAGGTTCGATATGTACAGTGCCTCATATGAAGCAGTATCATCTATAAGCAATGGGTTAAAGGGAACCACCAACCAAAAATAATATTCTTATAAATAAAAGGTAACATTTTCAGTAGTCCATTCCATCAAAAAGTTCAGAAAAATATGGTTCCAAAAAAAAAAATCATATAATTTAAAAACGCACTATACTACAATTCATGGGTCTGCATACGAAGGCTACCTTTTCTCTAGGACGAACGCATTGTCCGTGATTCTATTGTCCCCACATGTACGGGTGAATAGAATTGGCGCACTCCCTAATCATCATGGTTCCGTAAGTGGTGGTAATTAATTGCATTGTTTATGAATTATACAACCCTTTGCAAAATGTTGGGCGTCTATTTGATATCACCCAGCGGTACCAACAAATATGATCAAAAGTTTAAAACAGATTTCAACAAATATGATTATGTGTTATTCTTTGCCTGGTGGTCCCCTTTAAAATCATAGTGGCCATTTGATACACTGCTGGCCCACACACATCCTGTACACAATCTCAACTCTCAGGGGAGCATTCCTTCCATGTTGCTCATGTGTATTGAGAAGATTATCTCTACAAAGTGCTAATGTTGTGGTAATTTTGTACCGTAATATATATGTATAGGATTGTATACTTGAATATATATTTCTGTAATATTTTATCGTAAAGTTATATCATTTTAGTTCTGTACTCAGTATAATGTTGGTAGACATGATGGAAGAAAGCCAAATTGGTCAGTTTTATGTATGTTGGTATACATGATATATTTTAATGTAGAAAGCCAAGTTGGTCAGTTTATGAGTCTACCCTTTTCTTTCATACCCACCCTTCTATTGATCCTCCCTGCATCGCCCCTATTCATGTCCCCCATAAGACCCGCCTTGTACCAAGCTGCTGGGCCGCCCTATTCAAACACTCCCCCAGCCCCAACTCAGGACAAGTTCAATGCCCTCTTTGTTCTGCGTTATATCCTCTTCTTTTATGTCATCTTTCTCAGTTACATCAAGTTTGTTTGGTGTTTACTAACAACTTGAATCTTTCTTTTAGAGAAAAGGTATAAATATGAGGTGTTGGAAAGCTAATATCATTCCTCGTAAAAGTAACCGTGTTGTGAAGTTGGATCCTGGACCAGTGGACCTGAAAGCCATTTTGTTAGTGTAGTGCTGGTGGAAGCTGTCCTTGCATTGCTGATTATAAGGTGTTGATGGTTACGCTGTAATCTGTATAAAACTGTGTTGTGTCAGGTTTCCGTTTTCGGTCAGGTTTTAGGTCTTAGTCGTTAGTTTTCGGTTTTAAGATAAAGTTTTAGTTTTTATCGTTTTGGCTTTTAGGTTTTCTTTTAGTTTTCGTTTATGTGTTGGTGTTTTATATTTGGAATTTAATAAAGAGTTTAAAGTTAAGTTATTGTCTTCAGTGTTTTCCTTTCCATAAAGTCTTCTAGTAAATGAACCAGGGATAGATTTGTTAGGTTTTGATATGATTTATTGATTAATTTATTTTAATACCTGCGGACCAGTTTCGCAGGTCACATAATTTTGGTGCCGAAACCCGGGAAGACTGAAAAGAAACACTGTTGTGAATTGTAACAATAACTCGCCAAATTGGGAAAACTTGAATGAATTGAATAGGCCAAAAAAAGGGAATATTTTTAATATGATAAGCCTGACACAGCATAGCAAGGTTACAGGAATCAACATGGAGACGCCCACCCCACTGAACTTGTCAACTCCCATCGGAGGTGAGACGTGCTCACCGCTGAGAGCAGGAACGACAACGATCGGACCAGCACCCGAGTGGGACCGGTTTAGGGCAGCTACCCCTCTTCAACTTGCAGGGTTAGACCCCATGCCGTCAAGGGCAGAGCTAGCATGGAGCAGCGGACCACGTTACGTGACATCGCACCAGGTGAAGCCAGTGTCCACATTCAGCGGCAAAGGAGGACTTAAGGTGGAGGATTGGGTCAGGGACATGAAATATGTCCTTGAGTCAAAAGGTCCAATGCCTCCACATGTGCAGTTTAACGAGGTCGTTCGACATACTGGTGGACGGGCTCGGGACCTCATCCTGAACTTGGAGCTGGATAGCGACCGCAGCCTCACACCGGCTGCAGCCTTTCGGGAACTGTTGGAGGAGTATGGTGATGCGGACTACACTACCTCACCGATGGCGAGCTTCTACGCGCGGGTCCAGCACTCCAACGAGTCAGCCACCGAGTATGCTGTCGCTCTTGAGGCAAAGCTGCGGGTCGCGAAGGACAGGGGAGACAGAGCAGCGATGGTCGAGCAGGCGGCACGTGACAGCATGCTGTGCACCCAGTTCATGCACGGTCTACGGGATCAAGGAGTGAAGGCTCGACTTGCACCGATGCGGCCTCGGGAGATGACGTTCCGCGACTTGAGGAGAGAGCTGCGCGTCATCGAGGAGGAGGAACGTTATAACTCAGCCCAGGTCTACAGGCAGGAGGTGCGACAGGCAGAGCTGAGACAAGCAGAGCTGAGACATACCGCCCCACCCGAGAACCGAGCCATCGATGAGCTGACACGAGCTATGCATCAGCTGGTCACGACCCAGCAACAACAGATGGAGTCGGTGAACATGGCCATGGATTCAGTGAACAGGGCCATGGAGGAGAATCGCCAAAGGATAGCTGCCTTCGAGAGCCAGCTTCAGCGACCCAGAGGCCCGTTCGAGAGCCCGCTTCAGCAACCCAGGGGCCCCCCTGACGACAGAGGGATAGGCGCCGGACGAGGAGGACGGCGACAGCAGGTTAGTGTCTGCTACACATGTGGAGAGCCGGGCCACTTTTCAAGGTCTTGCCCTAATCAACGGCAGATGCAAGGTGCCCCATCCCAGCAGGCGTTAAACTAGAACGACCCACAGATGGAGGGCATTCTGTGGGTTCCCTCAACCAATCCTGCCCTAAGGAAGCTGAGCTGAGCGAGAGCCGAGAAAAGGAGGAGCAGTCCAGAGGTGGAGAGTTGGTGGGTCCAGAAAATAGCGTAGTTATCACTATATGTGATCAGCAGTGCCACGCTATATTAGATACAGGCTCACAGGTAACCACCATCACCGCAGACTACGTGAAACATCACCCCGTGCTTCGAAAGCGAGAGATCAAACAGACCAGTATTCAGCTGGAAGGTGCTGGTGGCAAAGCCGTCCCGTATGAAGGTGTCATCCTACTAGACATCGAGTTCCTGGGGACGAGACTGAAGTCGGTTCCTGCCTTGGTCGTCCCAGCGATTCAGAAGACGGGGAAGACCTCTTGCCTGCTTGGGACTAATGCTCTCCGCGCCTCTCGGGACCAGCTACACAGCAAACACGGGCGGAAGTTCATGCACTTCGTGAAGGCTTCTTCGATGCCCTGCTTCGTAGCATTCGAGGCTATGAACGGCGACGGGCTCGACCTGGCAGACCGCTCGGGTCACGTAGGAGTTGTGCGCTATGAAGGGAGGAAACCACTAGTACTACGCCCCGGTCAGCAGGTAGACGTTGATGCAGTTGCCCCAAATTTTACCCGTGGAAGGATCTTCACAGCCCTGGTCGAAGCGAATGGAGAACTGGCGAGCATCAAAGCAGAGTCAACGCTCGCAGAAATCAACGATGGCCGAGTAAAGATGACGGTTACCAACCTTTCCAGCGACGAAGTGTTTCTGAGAAGACATAGGCCGCTGGGTAGGATAGAAGTCGCGACATCTCACAAATCCACTGCGTTCAACATGGCGACTCATGCTTCAACGTCGGAGCAAACGGTGGGTCAGAAGTCGACTAAGCTTGAAGCAAGAATTGGCGCCCAAGAGATAATAGCAACACAGGAAGCACATACAGCTGTGCGAAAGGTGGCTGAATGGATCTCCAAGGGACAGAGGCCTAGCCGACGGCAGAGCCGCAACGAGACGCGGCTAGTAAGGAGACTACTTGGGAAATGGGAGCACCTCGAGCTGAAGGACGGGATGCTGTTGTACCGAGCTAAAGAGAGTAAGACAGCTGTACCTGTTCTCCCAAGGAAACAACGGAATCAAGTTCTACGCAGCATTCACGACAAGATGGGACATCCAGGATATGAGCGGACTCTTCATCTCCTACAATCCCGCTGTTTCTGGCCAGGTTTAGCTGCAGAGGTGCGCTCATATGTACAGCGATGCAAGCGGTGCACCCTGCGAAAGACACCAGACCCACATGCCAGAGCCCCACTAGAGAGCATCAGGTCGACCCGCCCCCTCGAACTGGTATGTCTTGATTTCGTCCAGCAAGTCAGAGAAGGCCTGGAGGATGCGTTCCGCGCTGCTAACACTGCGGCTGACCAGGCAAGGACAAAGCAGAAAAAGGCGTATGACCGGAAGTCCAAGGGGATAGACTTTCAGGTAGGCGACCAAGTACTTGTCGCAAACAAGAACCTCCGGGGTAGGAGGAAGATCGCGGATAGGTGGGAGGAGCATCGATACACTGTTATCGATAAGGTCAAGGGTCAATCTGTGTATGTTGTTCGTAGGGACGACAATGGTATCAAGCGCACTATTCATAGGAATATGCTGACCGCATGCACATTCTTAACGGATGGCTACGATGCCTCAAGCGAAGAAGAGGAAGCGGTTAGTGTAGGTGAGGAGACGGTTTCCAATGACATCCTCAGTCCCGGTATGTCCCTTTCTGAAGCTGACTCTACACCCCGTCCCAAGCCTCAGAGAACTCAATACCCCAAAAGGCGACGTAAGGCCCCTGATAGGTTTGGACTGTAGAATAATAGTTTATTTGTCATACATATTGGACTGTAATGTATTGTTGAGGACACCAATATTCAAACTAGTGGTGAATGTTATGTCAATTTTTACATTCAGATTACATTTAGATTCTTTTTATTGTTGAGGACAACAATATTCAAACTAGTGGTGAATGTCATGGTCAATTTTTACATTCAGTTTTTATTTATATTCTTTTTATTGTTGAGGACAACAATATTTAAACTAGTGGTGAATGTTGTGGTAATTTTGTACCGTAATATATATGTATAGGATTGTATACTTGAATATATATTTCTGTAATATTTTATCGTAAAGTTATATCATTTTAGTTCTGTACTCAGTATAATGTTGGTAGACATGATGGAAGAAAGCCAAATTGGTCAGTTTTATGTATGTTGGTATACATGATATATTTTAATGTAGAAAGCCAAGTTGGTCAGTTTATGAGTCTACCCTTTTCTTTCATACCCACCCTTCTATTGATCCTCCCTGCATCGCCCCTATTCATGTCCCCCATAAGACCCGCCTTGTACCAAGCTGCTGGGCCGCCCTATTCAAACACTCCCCCAGCCCCAACTCAGGACAAGTTCAATGCCCTCTTTGTTCTGCGTTATATCCTCTTCTTTTATGTCATCTTTCTCAGTTACATCAAGTTTGTTTGGTGTTTACTAACAACTTGAATCTTTCTTTTAGAGAAAAGGTATAAATATGAGGTGTTGGAAAGCTAATATCATTCCTCGTAAAAGTAACCGTGTTGTGAAGTTGGATCCTGGACCAGTGGACCTGAAAGCCATTTTGTTAGTGTAGTGCTGGTGGAAGCTGTCCTTGCATTGCTGATTATAAGGTGTTGATGGTTACGCTGTAATCTGTATAAAACTGTGTTGTGTCAGGTTTTTGTCAGGTTTCCGTTTTCGGTCAGGTTTTAGGTCTTAGTCGTTAGTTTTCGGTTTTAAGATAAAGTTTTAGTTTTTATCGTTTTGGCTTTTAGGTTTTCTTTTAGTTTTCGTTTATGTGTTGGTGTTTTATATTTGGAATTTAATAAAGAGTTTAAAGTTAAGTTATTGTCTTCAGTGTTTTCCTTTCCATAAAGTCTTCTAGTAAATGAACCAGGGATAGATTTGTTAGGTTTTGATATGATTTATTGATTAATTTATTTTAATACCTGCGGACCAGTTTCGCAGGTCACACTAACATAATGACAACTGAATTTCATTTGTAATCAACATTATTCTGTTTTCTCTTTTTGCCTCCTTGGGCTCAATTCAGTAAAAGTTACACCGTATTTTTGTTCAAAGAAAGATAACATACCTTAAACTTGAAGTTTCATCATTACACCAATTAAAAGTAAATCAGAACAAAATCACAATTGCCTCTGACTTTTTTGAGGCAGAAATGTGGGCCCAAAATGGATTCAAATCAAATATATTGATTGATATTTCAGCTGTTTCTGAACCAATTTCGATCAAATTAAGTTTATTTTATCATTAAAATCATGTGCTCTTTAAAATTTTACACTTAGTATTTTATTTCCGCAGAAATTAATTATTTATTGAAGAGCCCTCTAAACAAAAACTATACTCTCTCTTTAAAGCCAAATGCTCGTTTTGGGAAAATTATCGAAAATAACTTCATTGGCCAAACTAATTGATTAGTATTTTTGAAATACCATAAAAAGGGGCGTGTGGGGAAAAATCCAAACCTTAGTATCGTTAAATGCAGAAATATCAGTTAAAACGTTTACGAAAGCCGCTGACATTGAGCCTAAATTCACCGTCAGTTTGGCCCGTCTACGCTAGCCACATCTATACGCTCATTCATGCGATACGCTCACGTGCGAAACCATATGCCGCATTTGCCATAGGATTAACGCGCAGCGCACGAGGGTGCATATCAACATACAACCGTCGGCGATATCAATTTACAGTAAATGATATTTATAATTTACCAATTATATCAATTAGTAGGCGGTTTCCAGGCCAAATTTGTATCATCCCGTATTAGTAAAAACATATTCTTTCACATGATTGGTAATTAAAGCGTACATTTCATTTTTTGTGTGTGGGCGTTTCCCACTACTGACATTTGCCTTTAACAGGTAGTGGTCCGATTTGGTATGCTGCCAACAAATAAAATCAAATAAAAAGCAGTTCCTGAGTCTGAGATTATTGTCTCTTTCAGAGGTAAGGATCTAGTAACTTTGGTTTGAATTGACCAAATTCACTTGAATCTCTAGTTCTGTCATACCTGGTCGTGTTACTTTTTAATAATGAAAGGACGCCGCCTACTTTGGTTTTTCCAATTTTCTCTTTTATTGGTTATTGAGATATATGTATGATTTAATTTTAAGAAGAAAAAAAACCAGGAGATCATTCCAACTGTGTACATGTACAAACTTATGGTAATAAGTTTGTAAATATTTTTTGGAAAAATGTTGCACACGTCGCACTACGTTGACATACCCGTTCACAGACAAACAATTGTTATCAACCCGTTGTCAGGGTTTGCATGCAGTATGATATCGCAACTTAGTTAAAAGATCCTTTTTAACTCGCTCTATGTTGTGCAGCTCTTGGATTCAGTTTTTGACAGGTCTTTAGAGCAGTCAAGTGTGACGTCATCAAAAACCTATTTTTAGAATTTCCAAATTTGAACTTCATTTTCCGAAATAGCATCAAAAATAATGTCCAAATGTTGAAAATCAATTGAATAAGTTAAGTATTGACTGAGATACGTCCATCCGAATGATTTTATTTCAACAGGAAGTCACTGTTTTTTTGCTCTAGTTCATAACGTTACGAACCAGAGCAAAATAACAGTGATTTCCTATTGAAATCTATTTATTCGGATGGTCATATCTCAGCCAATATGTCCCATATTCGATTGATTTTCAACCTTTGGGCATTATTTGTTATGCTTTTTCGGAAAATGAAGTTCAAATTGAGAAATTCTAAAATTAGATTTGTATGATGTCACATCTTCGGTTCTTTATTGACTGAGCATCTATGTTCAACTAAAACAAAACCATCAATTCAAAATATCATCACTTTTTTTTAATCACTATATAATAAGTTCAGTGCATGGTCTTGTTGGTAGTTGGTACAGCCGTTTCCACAAGTGTATCAGAGCTCTCAATAGTGTTCATGTCTTGGATTCAGACTTTGCTGCTGTAAAACCAGCCAGATACTACACACTGAACCACAACAGTTTCATTGTCACTAGCTAACAAATTCATAACATCCCGGTGTCAACAGAGAGGTCTCAAACTGTCCAGAGTCATCGCACTTGGTCCGCTCAAGATTTTGAAATTATTAACGATTTACCCTGTCTCTGGTCCATGGAGATTCAGACTTCAGTGCCTCTAAAAACATACCAGACTAATGGTAAACTGAATCAACACTGTCCACTTAAAGATAGTCACTTGTCTCTGTCAATTCAACAACCTTATACGGTGCTCATAATTAGCACAGGCACGCTGGCCTGGAACCAATGTTAAATTTCGGGCCACAAAATTTCATTAGACCTAAATTCCATGGCCCAAATGGGCAACCAAATATATCATCATTTGTTATGTTGCTCTCTGTTTTCGAGCCACCAGATTCAGCAGATTTCAGGCCACTAGAATTTGAAGAGTCTCGTTTTTACTTGCCTGACTGTACCACACGGCAAACAATTTTTTTCCAGCATAGCCTTATTCTTCACTATCTAATCAATTCAACGGGTGGCGGTCTTGTAGGAACACACCCGAGGGTGAATAGAGGCGCCTCGTACTGTTGCTTTTCCTCAGGAGTCAATGCACTCAGCGGTGTGTACGTCCTTGATTCAGTCTTTTGCGGCTGTGAAGGAGCAGCCATTGCTGCTGCACCTGCAGGCTGTGCCTTGCCGAACAGCCCCCCAGAGGTCTGGGGGACGTTGCTGCTACCTCCTCCTCCTCCTACTCCAAAAGCACTAGCGCCTGTCGATGCACCTCCGAATGCACTGGCACCAGTGCCTGCACTTGCGCCTCCAAACGCCCCGCCAAAGGCACCGGTACTCGCCCCTGCACCTGTTGTTCCAAAGAGACCTGACCCTGATGCTGTTGCCCCTGCTGCTGCTGCTGCACCTCCAAAGGCTGAGGTCTGCTGTCCAGTAAGGGGAGAGGTGCCAAGAAGACCCGCTGCAGTGCTTATGGCACCTCCAGTGTTGCCAGCCAATGCTCCGGCACTTACACCGGTGGCTGGCTGCACCCCAAAAGCAGATGATGCTGTGGCGCTGGCACCGGCATTGGGTGCACCGGGAGATGAATGGATCTCGGCAAGACTGTGGACATAAAGAAAGAAAAAAAAGAGTTTAAGTATTAAATATTTGTGATGTTATGTATGAGGTGCCCTTGTTGGCTCCAGTGTTGCCAGCCAATACTCCGGCACTTGCACAGGTGGCAGGCTGGGCTCCAAAAGCAGATGATGCTGTGGCACTGGCAACGGCATTGGTTGCACGGGGGGATGAATGAATCTCTGCAAGGCTGCTGGGCACAAAGCAAGGACAAAATTAAAAATTTATTTTGTTGGTGGCTACTTTTCAAGCTTGCCTGGAAAATAACGCTCCAAAATTTGTTTTGCATTGAACTCTATGCAAATATATTATGGGGGCTCTTTTTATGATTTTGGGGGGCTCTTTTTGGCATTTCTGGGGCTAATTCACCCTGATTCCCCGTGAATTATTTTCACTGGCACAAAGGAGAGAGAGAGAGACCATGGCATTGTCATTCGCTTCTATTCAATCTAGCTCCAATACAGCATAAGTTCGCTGGTCAAGTAGCATGCACAATAGAGGTGATCGATATAGGCTCAGCGAATCGAAAATCTTGCCTGATAACGATAAACATTTGGTCTACATTTGTAGACAAATTTTACCAGGGAATCCACTATTACTGTACTAAACTTGTATTAAAATGTTAAGCAGACATTTTTCGGGGGGAAAATCAGAGATGAAGGTAGATCAGACCAGCGCTCCAATCTTTCAATATTTATAAGCCATTCATTTGGCACAAGAAAGGCAAAATATATATCATGAAGCAAATAAAATAGGATTTCCTCAGAACTGGGAAAACTCGGCTCCCGTCTCTGAACATGTATCAAGGGAACCGGAGAAACCAGATCCCGTTGTGAAGGGGTTAATAAGCAGCTTTGTAATTCCCAGCCTGTACAATGTCTGCCGACTATTGACTATTGACATTTTACACATCAGTGCCTGTATGGTAATTCACAATAGATGGCGCTCTTCTATTTATGACATACTTCTACTTGAGTCCACTTATTACATTCCCCTTTTCATTAAACAGTGATAAATTGAGGTATTCAATGGAAATGAATGTTCTTTACAAAACATAAATGATATCATAGAATGTGTCATGTTAACAAAAGAGAAGAAACTGTGTTTAAGGTAAAGAAGGGTAGTGGTTATTTTTGTTTAGGGGGCAAGTGTTTTAGTTGGTTATGAATCTATGTGAAAGTACATCCAAGTGCTTGCATACTTGTGAAATTGTATTATTGTTCATTGTTATGGATATCCATCAAAATAATTCCACATGGTATAATGAATTCAGAGAACAGCTTTTATTTTGAATTACGACAAATATCTACGTTAATTCATGCAAATTAAAAATTTGTTGATATATAAACAGTATTTATGGAGCCTATAAAGCATGTTTTCTTTACTTAACCAAACTTGACCGACCAGTGCTCTTTATTTATCGTTAAAAATACATTATATTAAATAGATTGACTTACTCTCTGCCTTTGCCGAACACATCTCTTAGAGAAGGAAGACCATCAAATAGATTCGGGTCAGCCACTGCAGCAAAGGGATTGTTGTCTGATGCGCCTTTGTACAAGTCAACCTACAAGAAAAGATATAGACAAATAGATTCTCTTAGAGAAGGAAAGCCATCAAATATACATGTAGATTTGTGGGAGCTACCGCAGCAAAGAGTTTATTGTCTGATGCGCCTTTGTACAAGTCAACCTGCAAGAAAAGATATGGACAAATAGATTCTCATAGAGCCCTTTTATACACGAGAAAATTCGTGATTGCAATTATGATTGGAATCACGTTTACAATCACGGTGATTCTGTTTCCTTGCTTTTACACAAGGAAAAAGACTTTGCGCAAACTGCGATTACAATCGCGTTTCTGGAGTCGCGTTTATGTGTACCCGTCAATCAAACTGAGCACCATCTTTGGTATTACACTACATGCACTGCACTCGAAGCGATTAGAGCGCGGTTTATCGGCGGACGTGCATGTAAGGTCACGTATTAAGCTCTGCCTCCCAAATCGTGTTTTGGAGGTCAAGCCGTTTACACTACCGATTCGCACTGTGATTTGAGTGAATCATGATAAGAAAACACCTCTGGATCACGTGAAGAACACACGTGCTGCAGTTGGAAGGTATGTTAGAAATAATTCTGTTCACGGATATCCACTTACCAGCTGATCGCGCAAGATGTCAGGCGGCCTACTCAGTATGGCTCGTTTCCGTTTAACAGATTCAACAGCGGCGGTGAAGGCCATTTTCTAGAGGAAAAAAATTGCATAATTACATAAATTACATAGAGGTGATCTACAAACAATTTAATACTGAAGGCAATACTGCACAATTTCATTTGACCAATTTCCAAAGGGAACCTTGTTGGTCCTGTATTAACTAGATGTAAATTGCTCAATCTAGCAGTTAACTGCAGGATAACCCAGCTCTTTAGACAAGTGAAAATGAAAAGCTTCACCCCTCCCTATATATTTATAATGAATAGAAAGGAAGGTCAGCTTGGTAAGCAAAGTGTCTATATCATTCATCCCACACAACGTGATGTGATACAAGTTGACCGTGTCAGTCAACGGGTTAACTGACCATTTTCAGTCGGACAAACAGTCTTGATCTTTGGCATTTACTCCCAGTTAATGGCAACACTGCTGTCATGCCAGCCAGTATTAAAGGGGACCACCAGGCAAAGAACAACACATACTCAAATGTTTTGGTACCGTTTTGTGATATCAAATAGATACCCAACATTTTGCAAAGGGTTGTGTAATTCATAAACAAAGCAATTAATTTCCACCACTTACGGAACCAAGTATTTCCTGGTTCCGTACGGGCCAAACATTTGCGAGTGTGCCAATGCTATTCACGCGTGCGTTTGGAGACAATAGAATCCCGGGCGATTTGTTCGCTCTGGACAAAGTAGTCTCGTACATGCAGACCCATGAACCAGGGGCTTGTTTCATGAAAGGGTCATAGCTATGTACGATGTCTGGCGTGGAGCCAGGGTGCAAATATCTCTGCGTTTCCCACAGAGCATTGATAGCCCTTCGGAAATTCAAAAGCAAGTTAGGGTCTGAACGCGGAGATAATTGTGCCCTAGCTCCACGCTAGACATCGCACATAGCTAAGACCCTTTTATGAAACAAGCTCCTGGGTCCATATTCATAAAAGCCCACTAGCCTAGTTCCATGCTAAGTGCATTTCAAATGGTACAGTTGAGTGAGCTAGAAACAGTTTTCCTAGTCCCTGACTAGGGTTAGCTGGTAAGCCTTATAGTTATGTACCTAAGTTTAGTTAACCCTAGATAGCAACTCAAACATGGTGTCTTTAATACATAGCCACATCATCCAAAATACACTTAGCATGAAACTAAGCTAGTGGGCTTTCATGAGTATGGGCCCAGATGGTCAAATATTACTCACATATTGGTCAAACTGTTTGGACTTTTCAGCAGTGTACGCTAGTAGCCTCAGCTCCTCTGGAGAAAAATCTTCAAGACCTGTGGAAGAAGGAAATCAAACAGACCAACTCACAAATAAAAATGAGCAAAGAAAACTGGGATTCGCCGAGAATCGTATCCAAGAGACCTTAGCATTGGCGGACCGGTGTTTTAAACATTGAGCTACAAGGCCCTATTGATGGTGGTACTTATTAAACAGTAACCCTTTTCAATGATCATGCTGGTCATTTATTTGCTTGATTTCTGTTCAATTTATAATTTTATAATGTTAAAAAAGCTGCATCACTTTCCATGATTCCTCACACTTTCCCTAAATTGATTCATATCCTTTGGGTCTGTGTTAGGTTTATATCACATGGTGCCACCCTTCAATTTTTTTTCTTCTTCAAAAGTGCACTCTAGGTTCAAATATTTAGTCCCTACATGTATAAATCAAGCCTCCACACTAACTTTCTTCTGTACTGGCCCATTCGGGCAAGTAAAATCATAATTTTTGAAATTGTACTTGCCCCAATATAAAATTTACTTGCCCTCTTACTTCTAGATGAGATTAACACATGATGTACCATACTGACCGGCGGAATCGCCGCAGCCGCGTAAACGCCGCATGCCGACTTTGAGCATTGAAATTGAAAAAAAAAAAAGTGGCAGAAAAGTGCGCTAGGGAAACTGGCGACAAAAAAAGCGGGAATAACGGCCGAAAACCAGAAAATCGGCGGGGAAAAATTGCCAAATTTAAGCAGGGAATTGGCGGCGCGTAAAATTTCTCGCAATCGCGCTATTTAACTGCCATGCACACTGTATGCAAGCTACGAGTTACGATGTACCATCTCGATCAAAATGTCCGAACCGTACTCTAACGTACCTACCCCTACTGTACTGCACTGTACTACAGAGAACCCTGTACTACTGTGCAATGCAATGCATCCATAACGCACGTGGATCGATGGCAGGCAAGCGCGGCGCTGGCAATGGTAGTTTGTTTCGTAACTTCGAAGTTAAAAACGTATCGGATTTAGCAAATTTATATCAGCAAAAGGGGTGAGAAACTATTCTAGGCCAGGGTAAACGTAGACAATTTGGCTTTATAATGTTTTATCACGCAATACAATACAGTGCAATACAACAAATAGTGCACACCTGCTGAAATGTGTTGTTTTGAGGCCGGTGAAAAGTGAAAATTTGACTATCGCCGCGTACGCGCCGCACCCCAACTTTGCGGGGTTTTTTCAAGGAAAAAGTATGCAGCGATTACGCCGGTCAGTACGGTATATATGAAATTACATTGTTCTCTACTTCTCTTGTAGTTGAACAATTATTTAGTTGCCCAATCAGGGCAAGCAAACAAGACAATTTAAGAAATTGTACTTGCCCCGGACAAGCGGGCAAGTGCTAGTGTCGAGACCTGCTTTATATGAGCATACATAGACCTGGAACACTAACCTGGGAGACTTTTATCCGACTTGTTGGGTCCGTAGCAGCTGAAAGGCCACATGTGTCCATTCTCCCACTCCTCCACATCGAACCGGATGCCTTCTCTGCCAAAGAGTTAACCAGCAATAAAAGAATTATGATCATGTCCTCCCACACGTTGTAAATGATAATCTAATTAACACTTTATGGAAGATTAAAGAGCTCTAATAAAAGTATAACCTAACCAGGCGCCGGGCGCCAGGCGCCTGGCATACTGAAGTGTGTATACCGTGAGGATAACGGCAAACACACTAATAAAAACAAACATTACGGTATTACCTTAGTTAAAATTATATATCTGGGTTCATACTTACGAATTATGTTATGCATGGACTTCAATGTTCCAAATGGTGAAATGACTGAGGCTAAAAAGAAAGATAACTTACTTCAAATTGATGATTTTTGACGGTAGTCCGTGTCATATTCCATTTGATCGCTGCAATGATGACCCCGGCCGAAAGCTCGTCGGCTATGCATGCTGGGATAGCATGCATGCATGCAGCATGCATAGCCGACTAGCTTCCGGGGTCATCATTGCAGCGCGATCAGTTGGAATATCAGCACGGACTACCGTAAAAAATCATCAATTTTGGGTAAGTTATCATTCTTTTTCAACAAATTAAATATCATGCAAGGTAGGTTGAAGGTTTAATTAATTGCTAGAACTAAAACAAATTAATAAATAATGAAAGGAAAGTTGATAAATCACCTCGTCGCAAAATCACCCAAACATTTCGAGCGACGTCGCGTCACAGCGCTGATCACAGTTAATAAAAGTATATCTATCATTGGCTGATAAAGAGATCAGGGCTAAGGTCTTCTTTTCTACTTCTGAGATAATCATGTTGACAATAATTATGGGAACCTTTTAGAAGCTCATTTTAGCTCTCTTTTATGTTTGGTAGATCATATTTACCCAACATTATGAATAATTCTTATCTCTGAAAATTTGGCGTCACATTGAGAAGTCTTTGATCTACAAGATGGTGTACAGAACTTAAGTTAGCCAAAAATCAGCTTAATGCCTTTTTCACTCCCATCTGGCAATATTTAAATGGGTTTACTGCATGAAATAATTTCTCTTTTATTATTGCAGTCATCTGCATTTTCCAACTGCTAGGTCACAATTTAACTGCTTGCTTGACATTGTTTAAAAACTATTATCTAAGGAAAGTAATACATGTATGACAGTTTTATTTGGGGCAAATAACAATAAAGTAATCATACCACAGGGTGAAAATCCCATTGACTATATTACCAATTGAATTCAATTGGTAATCAGGATTACCAATTAATAAATTACCAATTGAAATCAATTGGTACCAATTGAAATCAATTGGTAATCGAAGTATATGGAAAATGGAACAATTACCAATTGAAATCAATGGGTACCCATTGAAACCCATGCCAATGGGTACCAATTGAATTCAGTTTCAATGGGTACCAATTAGAATTTCAATGGGTACCCTGTACCATTGGCTTTAATGGGTACCCATTGAATTCAATGGGTACCCATTGAATTCAATGGGTACCCATTGAATTCAATGGGTACTAACTACTAATTAAAATTTTAACTGGAATTTCGTCACTGGGTACATAATGACAATTATGAACTTACAATATTTCCTGTGCGCTCAATTGCTGAGAAGTGGAACTGTCCTGAGATTGGCTTCTCTGGGTGTCCCTCTGCTGCTGATTGCCCAAAGCCGAGAAACGGTTCTGAGACTGGAACCCTCCCCCTCCCCCTCCTCCTCCACCCCCTCCTCCTCCTCCTCTCGATTGGTCCTGCCACGGTCCCCTCCGATCTCCACCGCCTCCTCCTCCACCTCCTCCTCTGGACTGATCCTGCCATGGTCCTCTTCTGTCTCCTCCTCCTCCTCCTCCACCACCTCCTCTTCCATCATCCCAAGGTCCTCTTCTGGAGCCCCCCTGATCTCTGCTCCAAGATCTATCATCCCCACCCCCTCCCCTGTTGTCCCTGTTGTCTCTGTATCCCTGAGAGGAATGAGGGTCGTTGCCTGGGTTCGTCCATTTGTACTGTGACTGTGATTGTGATTGGTAACCGCCTCTTCCTCCCTTTCCTAGATAAAATGGGTCACAAAAAGAAATCGAGGACCAAGATTAGTAAATTCCTCTCATCCTCCTCCAATTTCTTCAAACGCAAACAATCCTCGTCTAGAGATATCACGACTCAGAAAAGAAAATGAACTTAAAAAGAGTACTTTCAAATTTGTTTTGTTTTCAATTCTTTCTCATCCACTTCCTAGTATTAGATCCAAGATGCACTTCCAATTGTTCCACTATCTTCATGATTATCCTCTTCTTTTCTTATTCCTCTTTTTATCATCCCTCATTTTCAATTTCCCTCTCCCTTTGTGAAGTTTGTCATTATAGATACCGTGTAACTGACAAAACACATGAAGGTAACATCATCATACTAATCATCTTTTTGATTCACCACCAGTTTTTTTTTTACTTTTCCATACAAAAGTCAAAACTTTTCTGCTCACTTCCCTTTTTTTGTCCTTTTTTAAAAACCCAATTTCATATAAATATTGTAACCCAACACATCACGTAGGACTATACCTCCCATCCCGCGCATGCGCGTTACGTTCAAACCAGCTCGCGATCCGATCGGACTCATTTGCATAAAGCCAACCCATGCTGCAGCTAAAGGCGCCTTCTGATTGGCTTTCGCATGCTGCCATAGACTCAACGTTATACCATTTGTATGCGAGGAGAAAGCTGTCGATGGCCCCTACATTCTGATACCAAACTCGTGATATTCCAGTCAAATCTCGATTTTTGACAATTTTTTTTGCACCATTCGAAAGCTGAGATATTCTTCCTACTAATTGGCTTCTCAGCAGTTTGGTAAGTTCTCAGTTTCGTAATATTTGACTTATAAATTTGCGAGTTGTATTGAATGATTCTTTGATTTTTCTATTGTCTGTGTGTACCGATGATTAGTGTGCGACACCTATGGGTGAGATTCGACACGTGTATTTAATGTATGGCATGTCAGTGAGTTTTGGTCACCGTTTTTGCTTGGCATGGATGAAGATTGACAGATGGGGCGTGGCTTCGCGCAAGAGCCGAAGCTAGGCATAGCGCTCTGCATGTATTAGACCCGAGCAGTAGAGCAAGGCTCCGCCCACAAGTCCAATTTCGGTGAAACATCACTGCCCTCTCTGCTTGACTGAGCCCAGTCAGGGAGAGAGCGCTCTGACGTTTGACTGGAGATCGGGCGATCAACCAATGGGAGCTCGCTAACTCACTGTACAACGGTAAGTGCGATAAGTTCTACGTGCACATGCCACAGCAGGGCACACAGTTTTAGTCAATACATTTGGTTTGCCAAGAATAGACAGCCACTCGGTCCTGCGATTCAAATGTGTGTCTAGCTTGGAGTTAAAGGGGAATTCCACCCCAGAAATGTGATGTTTGCTATAAAATGAGGTGAATATGAAGAATCATGATCGAAAATCTGAGCCAAAACGATAGAGCAATAAAAAAGTTATGACAGGATGAACTTTGCTCCGATTCTTAGTATGGTTCGCAATTGCTACCAATCGTGACGTCACGTGCGAGCTGCAGCCATTTTGACTTCTACATGGAAATTTTACAAAATTTCAATTTTCTTCATAACAAAGCAAATTTATGAGCTTATAAATTCCAATGAGGTTGGCCTATCGATATTCTTCTATGAATTTGTGAAAACAAGCAGAGAAAAATTATTGTTTAGCAACGAAAATGAGAAATAAGTGTATTTTCATGTACTAAAGCCATGGCGAGTTGCTCGTGAATGATGTAGCATATAGCGGCAATTTTGAAACCATCGCTCATTACTACAGGATGTTCAAATAAGTATAACTCCCGTGTTTCTTGTCCGATTTTGATCAAATTTTCACCAATTATTCCTCTTGTTCTGCTTATTCAAATAACGAATAGTTTTATCAGGCCCGGATTACCCCTTTAAGACAAAGTCAAAGACAAACGAAGACGTCTACCCGCCGCACGCATGATCACGCGCACGGAGCGGCAAAGCGGCAGGCAACTCGCCGGGCGTTCCGGCCAGGTTTCCGGCATCGCTCCGATGGCGATGCACGCAGCTAGCCGTAATAAAATTAAAATTTTCTGAATTGTATGGGTTTATTCGCACATCTTACCTGAATCTGATTGATTTCGGGGATGTTCGAAGCGGCAGTTGTTACCGAACCGACAGTTTCCTTGTAAGAAAAAGCGACACACGGGCATTTTCACTCCTTATTTGCAAAATTATGCAGAATTCTCGTACGTACTGTGGCAACGTTCAAGCATCACGTGACTTGAATTGAATATCAGGTGACCAACTGCAACTGAGTTGTAAGATTCACGTCGCAAGATGGAGCCAGTCGTATTTTTGTTTTTCTGAACCGTCGGCTGTAGCTTCATGAGGCAAAACACAAAAACAAAAACATATTCTGTTATAGAAAAACCAAATATCTAGATTTTCTAAGGAGGATCAAATCTTATAATATAAAAAATTGACATTTTTAATTTCACCTTTCACTTTTTTTGTTCTCATAACACAACAGTGTTGCCCCGATCGATGCCAAGCAAAATAATTCATAATACACAGGTGACTATCTCTGTAGCCTACAATATTACAAAATAATAACTATATTTTAGTGATAAAAAAAGGAAACATAATGTTTTTGTTTCCCCTCATAATACAGTTTCCTGTTTCCAGACGGACGGAGGTTTTTCCCCCAAACACCATCATCCATCTCATTTTTTACCCCCCACAAACAAAATATAAAATAAAATTATATATTTATCATGTATGAGAAACTTGTTTGAATTATGTGCTTTATAAAAACATCCGTCTGACATTATAATCATCAGTAACTGTTAAGAAAGTCATACCATAGACCTACCAAACTCTAATAAAACAAACAATTAAAAAAACACTTTATCATGGATTGCAGATGGGAATACATAACTCATTTTGTCCACAATTTCTGTAATTTGTACTAACATTAAGGTGGCCTATAGGGCTAATGAATCGGAGATCGGCGCCGCGTTATGTCCCAAAATTGGCAATTGAACGTGAGAAAGATGAACGTAGGAAAGATGACCCTCGGGTTAGAGTTATTCAGTTAATCTTTTTCTTTCCCTGGCATTAATGTGACCGTTTCTTTATACCTTGTATGATGATTGTTTTGTATATTTCATTTGCCGAATAAATAATAATGATAATAATACTCGATAATCCCTCTGTAAATTAAACTGCATAATTTGAATATGTTATAGTGAGGGCATTGTTCCAAATTATCCTTTCAGTTTGTCCCATTTCCTTTGATAGCGTAGAGAAATGAAATAATAGTCAAAATAGAATTAACCTAGATTTTTTCTCTTCGTACTTCAATATTCTCACGCCATGAATAAAATGGAACGACAAGCTTGGGAGGTGAATATCTATAAAAACTAGCTTAAATATCCATATTACTTATATTGACATAGATTTATTCTGTTTGTAATGAATTGATCACTGGCGCGGCAAATAATATACAATACTGTATTATAATGTATTTGTTGTAAACTACATGAGGTATTCGTTGTATTTCCTTCGGTGGACAACCTGCAGCGATCGAAATATGAACACAATTTATTGGGGGAAAAAAGCAAACATAAAAACAAAAAGTAATTCAGCAGTAGCACTGTCAACATCCTCAACACTTACTTGGAACTCTCATTGTAGTTGTATCACCATTAGAAGCATCGATCCGCTTTTGTTTTTTTTTCTCCAAATTTCTCTTCCGTTTAAAAGATATGTATGATAGAAGTGTTCAGATGTTAACTATCCACAGGATACTTAAAACTGTGTACAAAGTCAGATCAATAAGTTAGCGAATATCACTTTGCCTTTTCGCTTAATACTCGGCGATTTGAACTTGTATTTTACGTTAAATTTTCACACATTACTAAATCATGTCACAATCATAAAAAATGATCAGATCACAAAAATACAAATTTTATTAAAATGTAGTCAATTTTTGCACTTGTGCGCACAAACTATAGCCTAGTTAGGAATGGCGAACCGGGGGGGTAGCTTTTCAAACAATGTCATTCACATGCTCACGCACGCCAATCGTTCAAATTGAAAGTTTAAACCCCTAAATCTTGAAACGAAATACATCCGTAATATTTTAATGACGAAATTGACCCGAATTTGAGCTTTGTTCCATTTGTTCAATACACAGTTAATGACCGTTTTGGCGACAATATAGTTAATAAACCCAGATGTGTATATTATGTCTGTAGTTTATTAGTCTCATGATGATTAAAACGAAACGAAAAGCTAGTGAATCATTTTGATACCAATATTATCATGAGTCTTGACCCAGATTTCTACTTGGTGTGCAATAATAATATCAAGTATACCGTATTGAGACAAATTATATGATTTATTTTGTAAAGCTACATGGGGCATTCTTTGTATCTCCCTCGGTGGAACACCTGCAACGAACGTTCTCAAAAAGGGGAAAACACACAAACATAAAATTGCTGAATCATAAAGTTAAAATAAAACAATAAAGACGATTGAATGATTCCAGATATAAAGCAATACCTGTTAAAGGGGGAGTTCAGTTTTGGTATAGAGGGCGCTGCACGAAATAAGTTTTTTGTGAGGTAATGAAAAACTGAGTGTAAAATTTGAAAGAGCATACAATTTTAATGACAGAATAAATTTAATCAAAATCAGAAAATTTAATCAAAATCGATTCAGAAACGGCTGAAATACCAATAAATATATCCGATCGGAATAAATTTTATGGGCCCCAGATTTATTCGATGATTTTTTGGTTAAATTTAAAAACATGCTTACACTCTTTCAAAAATGTTCAAAATAAGTTTATACGAAAAAAAGTTGATGATGATCTCTCTATTCGAGCATTGTTTCAACCAAACATCACATGCGTAGTTTTGTATGACAAATGGTTGAAACCAATGCTATTTTAGAAAGCGCCCTCGTGTGTTTTAATACTCTTTTTTTTAATGATAACAGGCGTTTTACTTAGTCTTTTGTAATTTTCTATAACTTTCGAGCATGTTGGAGTTATAACTATTAATTTGTAATGTTACTGTGCAGGTTTTGGTTACTAAAGCTCAGCCTTACCAAAACTGTACTACCCCTTTAAGAGTTGAAGACATCCGAAAGGCACTTTGTTGTGTATTATACCTGGGGGGTGTTTCACCAAGATCCTTAGTCTAAGTTGGACTTAGACATTATGGAAAGCCATTAGTTTCTTTGAAACAATTTCATAAAATTTCCTATGAAATGCATGAAAAAATGTTGATTCAAATCATTAATAATCTTTCATCATGATGATTTAATGTTCTTGATGTGAAATTTATGAAAAGTCAAACATACTTGCATTTTGGCTTTAATTTTAATATATTTTATTCCAAGGCTACAAATGGCTTACCATAAGTTTTAAGTCCAACTTAGAGTTAAGTTCAACTAATAGGATCTTCGTGAAACACCCCCCTGGAGCCATATTCATAAAACCACACTTGAGCTTAGTGCCATCATAGTCTTTTTTCGATAACATCATGCCAGGGCTAAGTATGCAACAATATATCATTTTAGTTGCCAGCTAGTTGTAATGTGTTGGTAATACATGCTTACCCAGGCCACCATCCACTCAAGCTCCCTGCTTATGATGGTTGATCTACTGCATGTATATTTATTTTTGTAATAATATACATTAATTATTGTCCCATTAATGAATATTATGGTTGCATAGCTATTCTAATTGCATTGTTTTCTTATTTTTATGTTTGGAAAAATGCTCTCTGTATATTTCATTTTGATTTTGTTAATAAATGCAGAAATAAATCTGCCTGAGACAAAAAAAAAAAACAACAAACAGATCGGATGGACGCTAGACTTCAAATCTAGAGGTCGTGGGTTCAAACCCGATTGATGTCCCATCATTTATGTCCTTCAGCAAGACATTTAATCCATATTGCTGCTCTCTACCCAGGAGTATAAATGGGTACCTGGTTGGGTGTTAATTAGCATGCGCGCTATATATATCATAATTATATGGCTGCCATTAGCTAGTATGCTCCCCGAGGAGTTGAGGTGGTGCGCAAGATAATTGTGCGGGTTTGAACTGTACCAGTAACAACCAGGGTAATAATACAAGCGCATAGAGACGTGCTTCTGCAATGTGATATGCGCTATATAAGAACTGTTTATTATTATTATTATTATTATTGATGAAATTACATATCCATAGCAGTTGCACTATACAATATAAACAAAACTGAGATTACTATTCTGTTATAAAGAGATAGTACAGTTTCGGTCAAACATAATTTGTATTAACTAAAACTTGTCAGTTGTCATTAAAAACTAACTGTTATAATTCAGTGATGCTTGATTGATAAAAAACAATCAAACATATAAACAGAGCTGTTTTCATTCAAAAAGCAGCTGGTAACACAAGAGGGCGTCCTCCAGACACCTCAAGTTTCAACCAATTTTGTATCTCAATAATTTTGTGAATGTGAAGTTTGGTAAACAATTATTATTCAATAGAGAGATCATCAAAAACCATATAAAAATCATTTTTCGTATATTTTCGGAAATGTGTAAGATTTATAAATATTTTTCCTACAATATTGAATAAAAGTTGGTCCCCAACATTTATTCAAATCAGATATATTTATGGAGATTTCAGCCGTTTCTTAACCGATTTTGATCAAACAAAGTTGATTCTGCCATCAAAATTGTGAGCGTCCTTTTCATTTATTGAAGCGCCCTCTAAAACAAAAGTGAACTACCCCTTTAACAATTCCAACGGTTGAACGATTTATGTTGTCAAGCAATAACAATTATTAAGCAATTTCGACGTATCAAATTTAGTAATTTCACACAGTCATGGATTTATTTTAAAATCAGTATACAATCGAAAGTCGATTGTCTTATCGGCCCGGTAGAAAATTTTCCGTGAGAAGGAGAATCGGATGGTTATCATAAAGATTATGAACTTGACAGTGACGTCAGAATCCGTTGCTATAGCAACAATCGAAGCTCAACACAGCAAGAGTTTGCAAGCGGTAGCCGGTTGCGGATAAAGAAATACGAACTTCCCGCGTTTGCACTTTCGTGACTTTGGCACGCTCTTCGAAGCGCCTCATGCCCCCAACATACACCATTGACATTGACTTATGCACACCGCAGTTTGTCTATTGTATTTAGAGGTTTAAGTTGTTGTTATAAACCCGGTAATGTGCCTCTTAAAACCCCACCCTATTAAACGCCAAACAATATTTATATCACACTATATTTAAAAGAACATTTACTTTCATTGACAGGAAAAGGAAGGCATTAATGTTGAACGGTAAAACAATATAATAATACAAAGTTAAATGTAAAAATAAACAGTATAGGGGATTCAAGATCTTGATGCAAGATTCGGAACACTTTTTGTTTTGTTCGTAATACACCTACGGTATAATACATTTTTTATAACGGGAATAGTGAATGTGGTGTGTGGGCTAATGACGTACTACGTAGTACAATGTACATTGGTTCAGGGGATTTATTGGGGACAAATGTGCCCCCACAATTATTGTTTGTTCCCCAAAATATCATGCCTGAAGAAACAATTTAAATTGGACAATGGAAATCGGCAAATCATGTTATTTTTAAAATAGATCTATGGTAACTTTGTTCAAAAGGTGATAAATTGTTGATAAAAATGGGTATTTTTGTGATCTTGTTAGTCGACTGAGTAATGTGTGAAGATTTCAGTCACGTTAAATGGATGTTACATGGCTGAGTAATGAGCGAAAATGCAAAGTGATATTCGCAGACACATTGCACTGACTTTGTACACAGTTATAACTTTCCAGTGGATAATTAAAATCTGAACAATTCAATCGTAAATATCTATTAAACGAACCGGAAATTCGACAAAAAAACCTGTTCCATGATTTGTATAGGTAATAGGAATGCAACAAGGTATGAGAGATTAAGTTTCGTGGATTTGGAAGATAATATTTTTTTCCTAAACCTAAATGGTATTTAAGACCTTTTAAAAAATTTTTATTGTCGTTGCTGTTTTGTTTTTACTAGTTAAAGGGAAAGTTGAGTTTTGGTAGAGAGGGCGCTAGACTACTTAATTGGTTTGTGAGGTAATGAAAAACT
>JBAMJV010008524.1:0-141751 GCA_037951105.1 Echinarachnius parma
TATTTAAAGCATATTGTCCAAATTAGTATGAGTAAATTTCAGTGACAAGTTCTGAAAGAATTTAATTTCTTAACATGATGTTTGGAATTGAAAGGACATATCATTTTAGCAGATATATTTCTGACTTTTTTCCCCTGACATGCCCTACAGCGCATGTTTTATAGGTTATTGCGATTTATACTCACAGTATTGAAGACGATTCCATTTTCATTTCTGCATTCCAGAGTCCAAGAGTCCAGACCCTAGTATTTTCTGGACCAGTCCTGAACAGGTTAACCAATTTGTTTACAAAATGGAACTCATTATGATTAGTACTGCTGAATGATACTGTCATTAAATAGCCATTTAAAGTGGAATGTGATCCTTTAGTTCGCGAGTTCATGGTGTGGGTTCATGGCAGATATAAAAGAAAACTGACAAAGGTGGCCAACCTATTCATTCATTCATTCATTTGCAATTGCGGTTTGGTGATATTTGTGGAGGAGATTATTGAGTATAGATCCTTTATCTGATCTGTTTGTATGAATACATGTACATGTAGGTTTACTTAACAAATATGTTGTGCTAGTATAATTTGTTCCTAATGTACACCATGCCATTCATTTTTCATGCATGACAAAATGTCCATTATTTATACAAGATGTTCACAGCTAAAAATAAAAAAGGACTCCTGTAAATGTGCGTACATGTAGTTATGAAGGCATGTCATAACTTACAGCCATAAAGTATTTAGAAGATGGACACACATGTGCACACATGTACATGTACATACCATACTGTACATTAGTATCTTACAATTAACCCTGTAGTAAGTCGGTTATTTGGAAAACCGGTTAACCGACGGCAAAAACCGGTTAACCGAACGGGTAACCGAAAAAAAAATTATAAATAAATAAATATACATGTACCAAGGCTCGACACTCGCACTGGCCCGCTGGCCCCGGGGCCAGTGAAATTGCACTTGGGGCCAGCAAAATGTATAAAAGTCATATTTTGGTGGCCCGATCGGGCAAGCAGATTTTCGACCCGACATTGACAAAATTAAAAATCTTGTTTTTTTTAATGTCGTGCTTCATCTGTAATCCCAGGTTTGATTAGGAAAGAGTGATATTTTTTATAGTAAAAAGCTTACTCGTGCAATACAATTTTGGGGCCAGTCAATTATCTTTTGGGCCACCAGAATAGGGGAAGAAACTATTTCACTGGCCCGACAGGGCCACTGACTAAAAAGGTGAGTGTGGAGCCGCTAGCTGCATGTACCATCCGATATCTGTCCGTTTTTTCATTGGAATCAGCAGGGCAGTGCCATGTAAGACCCCGTTTACAGTGAAAAAAAGGCCCGGCCTTTTTTTCCACTGTACACGCTCAAAAGGCCAAATGCGGGGCCAAAAGTGGCCGCGCATTTGGCCCCGCTCTGGAGGTAGTCTCGGCCGCGGCCGAGACGCGTCTCGGCCCCGCTTTTTCTCACTGTAAACGCACGCAGGCCAAATGCGGTACCAAATTGGGAAAACAATTCATTGCAAATAACGCGCCTTTGTTCTGTGACCCCGCGTGCCTCCAAAATAATGGTTTGTTTACATGCAGAGCGCCACTACTACAAGATATTGAAAGGGCGGCCGGCCGCGAGGGCCGAGACCGCCACTGTAAACGCACTGTAAACGCACTGTAAACGGCCCTGCACTGTAAACGGAGTCTACAAACCGCTGTCAAGACAAGATGAATTGATGAAAGCCTTCAGATATCTCATCACAAATGATTCTTCTAATTTGGCTCTACCAGGTCTAATCTATTCATTAATCCTCTTACCATTTGTTTATTTGTTTTGTTTATTTGTGATACATGTAAAATACCTTTACTTTAGCAATAGATTGGCAGGGTTCAACGTGCCATTTTCTGACCGAATCTATAGAATGGTTAACCGAAACCGTGAAAATGAAAACGTTTTTGCCGATGGCGGTCGGTTAACCGTCGTGTAACCGTTTCACTACAGGGCTACTTACAATATACACAATCAACATGTTTATTAATATCATTTTAAAATAGCGACACTTTATTTTATCAGAAGAATATAACTTGTGTCTAAAAAATTTGTGAGTCTGTAAATTTATACTAATGTACCGTAGTTTGTTTAGCGAAATGTTATGTAAAGTAAACTGTACAAAACCACAATGGGCAGAAGTGGTGGAGAGATAAGTACCATTATATTTTGGAATGCAAATCTTGTCAAGGTGTTATGTAATGGTTATTTCTGATTCTAAAGAGACTGAGGCAAAGATGCAAACTTAGCCCCTAATCTTTAAAAAAAAAGTGCAAAAATAGTCTGGGATTATGATTCATTAGATAACAATAATCAAGAAAAGAAAATGCCTCATTTTGATCTTTTATACAGGGGGAGGGGTTCAGGAATGGAGTCTGCCTTGCCAAGCTGGCAAACTTCTCTCATAATGCTGCATGCATAATTTAATTTGTTTGTATTTTATGACTTGGGCTTATGACTTGTACATGTATTTTATGACTTGGGCACTTGCTCACTTGCCAAGGTAAGTTAAAAGTGATGCTGGGCAAGTAGAATTTCATAAATGATCTAGTTTGTTTGCCCAATCGGGCAACTTGAATTTCTCTTCAAATGCAATCTGAGTAGAATGCAACGCCTTAGATCTCATCTCTAGAGAAGTAAACGGTCATGTAAATTTTCTGTTTGGGCAATTACAATTTGAACATTTATGACTTTACTTGCCTGAACGGGCTAGTAGAGAAAAAAAAAAGGTAGTGTGGAGGCTTTACTTATTGAAAAAAAGGTAGTGTGGAGAAACTTATTTCTAAACTCTTTGCCCAGAGCTGAGCACTTCCGAGATAACTCAACTTTAAACAAAAATTATGAAATCTCTTCTCTCCGTCTTTATACAGATGGATGGAGGCACGTGTAAAGGAGGAGTTCCTCCAACCACGGAACTGGAGGAGGGCTTGAGGAATGGAGTCTGCCTTTAATAGCAAGCCTGCAAACTCCTCTCATAATTTAGCAGTTGAAGTATTTCGTATCAAGACCTTAATTCTAAACTCTTAGTCCGGGCCTGGAAATTTTGTAGGTACCGTACATGTAATGCAACTATGAACAAAAGTAATCAAATCCTTTCTCTCTGTCTTCCAGATGGATGGAGGCGTGTGTAAATGAGGAGCTGCCTCCAACTACGGAGCTGGAGGAGGGCTTGAGGAATGGAGTCTACCTTGCCAAGCTGGCAAATTTCTTTGCGCCGGACAAAGTGCCGCTCAAGAGAATCTATGACAGAGACCAGACTCGATTCCAAGTAAGTACCAAAGTCATTCGTGATGATTGGGGATGGGCATTGCTGTAAGTTACGCACTTTTAAAAAGGAAATATTCCTGGTTAAACTGGGGGATAAACCTTGTAGACTAAAACAGAAGTTGGCATAGATTTGGGGATTCACCCTCAAAGCTAGAGATAAAGTGAAAAAATGCATGGAGGCACAGACCAATTTAGCCCCCCATAAGCCAAAAAGAGCGCCCCCCCCCCCCCCCCCTCCCCCCCCCCCCCCCAAAAAAAATGCTCAGGAGTTTAAAGGTACACTTGAGTATTGGTACTTCCTGAATTACCCCTAACTTTAAATTGGTTGGTTTTAATTCCATTTGAAAGTTCATTGAATAAAACATGTAAAATGAGAATCATTCCCTTTCAAATGCTCTCATAGTTGTAAAATTTGATTTCAAAATATTTTATTTATATATCGTCTAGCCAGACGATATTTTGACTTTTTACAAAAATACATAAAATGCTTAAAATATATACTTCTTTCAAAAAATTTCAAAAGAGGTTTTTAAATAGTTGTTGATGATATCTCTATTTAATCATTATTTTAACAAAACATCACATGTATGGACAATATTGTATGAAAAATGGCGAAAACTAATGAATTGTAACGACTCTTTTTTAATGATAACAGGGTTTTTACTAAGTCATAATTTGTAATTGTGTATACCTTTCGAGCATGGTGGAGTTATAACACTATTAGTTTGTACCGTAATGGTGCAGGTTTTGGTTACTAAAATTAAGTTTGACCAAAATTCAACTTGACCAAAATTCAACTATCCCTTTAATGCAAAACAAACTTGAAATTGCTATTTTCATAAAATTGAGCTTGAAAAGTAGCCCATGAAAACATTTTGTTTTGCTCTGTAATACAAGATTGTACATTCTGAATGTGCATATATTCTTCACTGTTCACACTTTTTTTAGGAGATCATGATCTATTCTAACCATTAATAATTCAAAAGCATGATATGTGGCAAAGAGCAGTGAATCATATCACTTACTTGCCCCACCCTCAACATTTCAAAATTGAAAGTGATGGTATTACTATTGCAGTACTTGGGTGGGGAATGCTACAAAAGGGGGAAATGAAACAGGATCCAAGGATGTGTTTTAATACACTTGCCTAGCCCAGAAGTTGTGTTTTTGAAACATTTTTCAATGAAATTTAGATCAAGATAAAAGATCAGCCTGATGTCTGTTTCACAGGAAACACTGATTCTGAAAGTATTTAAACGCAACGTCAACAGAAAAGGGAAATTGAGCAATCGTGGGAAAACCAAATGTATGGTTGATCATCTGATAATGTCTGCTACATGTAACACTAACGGTAGCATATTGTCAAGAGGGGGGGAAATAATATCATACAATAACTTGTCTAGCTCTAGCCCCATCCCACAATGCCATTCACAATTTCACCAGCAGCATAACCAAGGGGATAAATACATTGTATTACTTGTAAGAGGAGGGCATTTGCCCCCCCCCCCCCCCTCCTGTCTACTCTATTAGTGCATTATTTTCAAGTTTGACTCGGGTTGCAACCTCATTGTCAAGGGAATGTTGCCTTCTGCACCCCCCCCCCCCTTTTTGTCCTCCCCTACCCCCAATCTTACATTCCTTGTTACACCACTGCCAGTCACCCTGTGTAAAAGGGAAACAAGGAGTAACAATATGTTCTGCCCTACGCCCTCCCCCCCCCCCCCCCCCTTTTCCCATCCTTACACCCAATCTTGTTTCCCTTGTTACGCCACTACCAGTGACTCTGAAAAATGGGAACGAGGAGTAACAATATGCTCTGCCCCCTTCTTTTCCCCACCATTACCACCCCCCCCCCCTCACCTTTTCCCCACCCTCACCCCCAATCATGTTTCCCTTATTACACCCCTGCCAGTCACCCTGCGAAGAAAGGGAAAAAAGGGGAGTAGTGATGTTCATACTGTAGAGAGCAGAGACTTTAGTTTAGGAAACAAAGCAGAATGAGAAAAAGGAAGTTGATCAACTAACGGTGGTAAAACCACCTGTCCCCTGCGTATCTCAGTGGCAAGCTATAACTATAAGACGAGACAGGCACTACTGCTGAGATTTATACTGACTCACATCGTTCTTGCCCATCCATACCTACATGTATGTTGCAATGCATTGCTGTCATGTTGAAATTTAAAGCCACTGTTTATGCTATTAAAATTGTGTACCTCAAAGTTTTATGTACATTATGGACATGTAATAAACAACAGAATAATCCGGAATCAACCAATCAGATTTAACCCTAGCCTATAGATGGGAACCGTATGCTATATGGGGATTTCGGAATGTGAAAGGGAACAAGAGTTCCTTGTTTATCTTTAAACAGTACAGTATCCCCTCCAAAACACAACAAAACAAAATAGGAAATAGAACCGCCAAACCTTGACTTCTATTTTATTAGAAGAACTGTGTCCAGATAATTTGTTATCTTGTGTGAATGTGTGGCTCTTATCTTATCCTAGATACCAGACTAAAATTTTAGGAAAAATTCATTTTTTAAAAATAATGTAGGTCTTATTTTATGTTTATGGACAAACCGGGTTGAATTTGAACAAATAATATGTTAGCAGTAAAATCGTTTAGCATTCATTACATTCGCTTTGTGTACTACTTGATAAACAGTTCAATATTAAATTGGAGTATCATACAGATCTACATTGTATCTATCTAATTTGGTTAATTAGACACAGGATGTGCCTAGGAGGGGGGAAGTAATCGCAAACTTTGCCTTGTTTCTTGCGGTCATTGAGACGAGACTCACGATTACTGGATTGTTGGTGCCACCCCATGCCAGGTCATCATCCTGTTTGAGACCTCAAGTCTTCAATGTCAACTTTTTGGTTCTAAAAGAGTATATAACAAATCAAATCAAATCTGTTCAGGACTGTTTGGTCCTGAGAATACTTTTCAGCACAATAGGAAAAAGGCACTGATCAACTTTGGGTCATGAATATAAGTTTGTCATGCTTCAAGGGACTGTAGAACCTGTCCGAACATTATACATGTAACTACATGTAGGCTAGTTTGTGTGCACTTCATAACACCAGTGAGCCAGTGTGTATTTTGCATGGTGAGCAAGGTGTTCTCAAGATGGTACTGGATGTCTGATTTACGTGTCCAAGTAACCTTAAAGGGATCTAGTAACTTTGTTGACATGTGCAAAAAGTGATGAATGGTTGATGCAATGTATAATTGTTGTTATCTGATATGTCCACAGGGTATTGTGTGAAAATTTCAAGTCAAATGGACATTGTATGGCCAAGTAATGAGCGAAAATGCAAAGTGATATTCAGTAACTCACTGCACTCACTTTGTACACGGAAGAAAAACTCGCCCGGAGTTTTTCTTATCTGAATACTTCAATCATACATATCTTTGTAACGAAAGGGAAATTTGAAAAACCGAAACCTGTCCCGTGATTTTATTGTTATATTAATATGTATACAACAAGGTATAAGGGAACCGCTAGAATTAAAATTTTATTTTGAGGATTTGGACAATGTTACTAAGTCCCTTTAAAAGGGATAGATCTACAACTTAACATTGTCCAAATCCAAACAAATTTAAAATTAGAAATCTAGTGGATCTCTCATACCGTGTTGTATCCATATTTACCAACAGAAGCATGGAACAGGTTTTGGATTTTTGAATTTTCCTTTCATTAAAAAGGTATTTACGATTGAAGTGTTTGGATTTTTAACTATCCACTGGATAATCACAACTGTGTACAAAGTCAGTGCAATGAGTTAAGAAATATCACTTTGCACTTTTGCTCATAACTTGGCTATATAATATACAGTAACATTAATTTAATGTGAAATTTTCACACAATACTCAAAGCTCAGAGGGACATTGAATCACAAAACTACACATTTACCAACCAGTCATCACTTTCTGAACATGCCAACAAAGTTACTAGATCCCTTTAAATCTGTTTGCTCGATCCATACAGTATGTACATGTTATGTATGTGTACTGCCTGTGTTTTGTTATGACCGAGTCCTTCAGATTGTGATTCATGGGTTTCCAGTCTTCAAGATCAGTTCACATAACTTTAGAATACATGTACATACTTGCTTAGTTGCAAAAATTCCAACAATTCACCAGTACGGCAAAAATTCCAAACAATCACCAGTACGTGGCAATATTAGACATTTCACAATAAATATGAAAACTATCAGTTATTTACATCAAGCAGTAAAGTTTCATTGTCCTTGAATGGCTCTGGCAATGTTATTGTTCAAGGCCAATCAGTTTATGTCAGTCTGGTGCCAATTTTTATCATGGACAAATGGCAACCATTTTAAATTGAGAGTTTATAGACTGGTCACAAAATTACTCTACAAAGTATGATATATCGGTCAGCGAAAAAAAATACACGGGGGCGGCGGCGCGAATTTGCCCCCGAAATGCCCAAAAGAGCCCCCCCCAAAAAAAAGTAGCCCCCCAAAAAAAGGAAAACTTTTTTTTTTTTTTCTTTTTTTTTTTGGGGGGGGGGGGGGGGGATTTTCTGTTTGGATCGTGATCAAATGCTTATAAGATGATCACTTACAGCATTAGAGCTTAATAGTAGCCAACGAAATTTTTAAAAAAGCCCGGAAATGTGTAGCCCCCGAGATGATAAAGGTACGTATGTAGCCCTCAAATGTTGGAAAAGGAGCCCCCGAAATAAAAATATTAATTTTTTTGCTGGTATCAGTGGTCTATGGGGAATTTTAAAATCAAAATCAGTCTTAAATGAATCTTTATGGAACAGTGCAGTCTGGGATAACTTTCACATTAAACAGGGTGTGGGATATGTACTGGTCTAAAATCAATGATCATGATGACACTTGGAAGTGCAGAATGAAGTTCCCTAAGCAATATATTATTGAACTTTTTCTATATGATGTCAAACATAATTTGTTACCAAGACAACGGCTAACAAACTGCAGGATACATACATGTAGGAACATTGTACACATGTATTGAAAATTGAACTCAATAATCGGTGGGATAAAAACATACGTACAATAAGTATTTTTATTTAATCTTTTACTCTGCTTCAAAATTGATTCAAATTTGAAACTCCTGATGTGAAAGGTGAACCTACTGTAGCCATGACAGGCAGGATATGAAATTATGAATACAGTAGTTGTTTATTGTCACAGACGGAATATTATGCTTACATTTGCAGGCATGCTGCTTGAATAAATACAGCTGACACACTATAAATAATTGTAATAACAACATGTGCCTCGCTTTTTGTATTGCTGGCAGTGGCTGAATCCAGGACTGTTGGACACTTGAATTCAGACTTTCGTATTTTGATAATTTAGTCATGCATATTAACGTAGACTGTGCTTTCAAGAATAGCTTATGAATGTATTCATGAATTTAGTTCATGTAGTGCATAAATTTGTCAACATTTGCCATACTATACATTAGGCAGTAGAGCAACAATGGCATTTCGCACCTCACCACCTACATGTACATGTACTATAAGAACTAAATTTTATATATTTTATTTGGGGAGGCTACTTTTCAAGCTTGCCTACATTCCCCGTGTTCACACACAAAATTTTGCATCCCTTAGATCATGACTAAAGAATCATGACTAAAGAATCATGATTAAACCAACGTTCACACACACCAAGCGATTATTCCATAACAACTGGCTTCCAGGTGCATCGAACACCAGGTCTCCCTAGGGCCCCCATAGGGCCCTGTGTGCGCGAACGTTCACGTTAAGCCACGCCCAGTTAGTTACGAGTCGTGTAGCTAACCATGATTAAGCGAGAAATCCTCGTTCACGACACACAAATCGGCGTGATTCTATAGGACTGACTTCAGCTCTCGTACGAAACGACGATAAAACCCGCGTTTCGGTTAGTCATCACTAGCGATACGTCGTTTCGTTAGTAAGCGTTCAGACACACAAATTTGTAATGAGAAGCTGATTCTTTAGTCAGCTGCTGATTCTTTAGTCAGCTGCTGATTCTTTAGTCAGCTGCTGATTCTTTAGTCATGATTAAGGGCTGAAAATTTTGTGTGTGAACACGGGGCATGTACATCAATTAACACTCCGTGAAACTTTTTTGCCATTTTGGGAGCACACAAAATTATTTAGAAAGAGAACACTTTAATTGCACAATATGTTTGGCTCTACAGTGTATTTCTTGTGTGTTACATACCAAACCAAAAAAATACTTTTTTTTTCACCGAGGGCGAATTTTGACAATTTTTGAGGGGAAAAAAACGCCCTCGTGAAATTATTCACGAGGGCTATTTTGGGTTCACGGGGCGCTCTTTTTTTTTTTACATCGTTTTCGCTGCTCAAGGGTCTAATAAATGATTATCATGATGTGATCTATCTGCTTATGACATGTTTGGTACGTTTCTGGCGCTTTCCGATCATGGAAAAAGATGTTTTAAAAAATAAAAATAAAATTTCCGCCCCCGTGCCGTGGCTCACGGGGGCGATTTAAAGGTATCGGGGGCGAATCGCCCCTTTGCCCCCGTGTATTTTTTTGGTTGTTACACTACATGTATCATGCTAGTTATAATACATACATGTATGAGCAATAAATGAAAACATATTGAAAAATGCATGTATCGGTACGTTCGTTCTCCAAGAAGCCAGAATTTGGGTTTCAAAAGGAAGTTTACGAGTACAGAATCTATGATGCGGCTCCTTTCGGTCTTGATTCTGTCGCCTTTCTGTCCCCTAGATGTAGATCTTATCCCTGTACCAACGGAGCCCCATGCTTCCTGGGTATGCAGTACAGATGCCATATTTAGTCTCGGTATTCCCCTTGGTAGAACACAGAACTATAGAATGTTAGAAACATTTCTGATTTTGTATGGGAATGATGATATGATATGATAATTTTTTGGTAGCTCTGTTGAAAGATGCCCTTTAAAACCACAACGCAGTCAGTAATTCAAACAGTACATGTATGATGAGATTCAAATGGCTCAGTATTTTATTTTGTAACCAGGATATCTACAGGTCAAATTTATGTGAAATATATCCATGAACATGATCCTAATCTTGTATTTTATAAATATATTACATTTTGTTTTGTTTGCTTTGTTGTTTTGTAGCAAAAGGTCTCCACTTCAGACACACAGACAACACGGTGCAATGGATCAGAGCCATGGAAAATGTGGGGTTACCCAAGGTAAATCATTAGAAATGCTGTGTAGGATATATTACAATGTATGATAATGATGAGGAAGTGGAAATTGGTGGTTAGGATGTTGGCTGATGATGATGATGATCATGATGATGATCATGATGAGGATGTCGATGGTGATGATGATGATGATGATGACGATGATCATGATGGCAACGATGATGATCATGATGACGATGATCATGATGGTGATGGTGATAGTTATGTAGACAGTCGATATGTTGTTGTTTGGGTGTTTTGGTGGATTGTATTAATTTTGGAATTGTTTTACGCCCCAAAAAATATGTTCGTCATCTTTCATTTTCAATGACAAGAAAACAAGAACCTAGCTCTATTGTGCTTTGCAATGTTTTGATCTTTACAAATTATATTTAATTTAATTTCATGTTTTACCTCTGCTTCAGATATTCTATCCAGAAACGACAGATGTGTTCGACAGGAAGAACATGCCCAGGACAGTGTACTGCCTGCACGCTCTCAGGTAATTTATTGTTGCAGGTTTATCAACCAGGTAGAGCACAGTCAGTGGGGGTAGAGGGAAATAGAGAAAGGAAACAACAGATGGTGGGAGGCCTTTTACACATAATTTAAGAAATGTGTCGGTGGGGAATTTTTCATGGGTTGACATTCTTTCAATGTCTCTGAAAATATTAGGCTGTGGTCTATACCAAATGAATCATCTTCAATGGGTTATATGGCTGGGGGTGGGGGGGGGGGGGGTAGGCATGGTGGGCAAGCCCCCCCCCCCCCCCCCCCCCCCCTCCCCCGGTAATAAAAGTCGCAAACAATAAAAAGCATAGAAATACATTATAGAAATACATACATGTGTAGTGTGCCCCCAATAATGTGTGTACCCCTCTCCCACAATGAGTCCTACCAATGCCACACTACGACATTGATGGATTAGATTGATTAAGGAGCACATTATCTTCTTTACATTCATGAGGAAGTGTCTAATGTTGCTTTAATAAAGGAGATTTGTTCACCTCTTCTGAGATCTGGAGGTTATTTATTGTTATGGATGTATAGAGCACTTAGCATGATAGATGGTGAAAGAGAGCCATACACATACATTGTATGTAGAGAAGTATCTAGAGAGAAAAGGTGTGTGACTGTGTGTTCCAGGTAAGAAGGTTAACACATTTGTCATGATGCTACATATTAATGCAAGATTGTATAAGAATGTAATATGAGGAAATGTTTACATCGCTGAGATCTGTTACTTAATTTGTTAGACTTTGCTTTGATAACATGCTTGGCCTTGGCATCTGAATTTGTTGCAACTGGCTAGGTGAGGTCAACCAAAGACACACAACATCTCTCGTTAGTCATTGGGACTTGTTACTGACATACAGGACTCGCCTTGTCAATTTCTTATTTGAATGTGCATTCTTATGATTCTTTTGGACAGCTGGGGGGTGTTTCACAAAGATCCTAAGTTGAACTTAACTCTAAGTTGGTCTTAAACAGTATGGAAAGCAATTAGTTTCTTTGAAAAATTGTTTTAAAAAGTCCTTTTTCAAAGGCATAAAATGTTGAATTAATCATTAATATTTTCTATTATCAAGGAGATTCCGTGTTTTTGATGTAAAATTTATGACAGTCTGAAATACTTGCATTCTTGGTTTTGAATTATATTTCATTCAGAAGGCTACACATGGCTTTCCATAATAGATAAGTCCAACTTAGAGTTAAGTTCAACTTAGGATCTTTGTGAAACACCCCCCAGGTGCCTAACAATACATGCGCTAGCCACTTTTGGTTGCTCAGATAATTCTTTAAAAATCACCCACAAATGTTGCTCAACTAAATTGCAACACATCTGTTTACAAACTAAATACAACATTTGGGTGTACAGTGTGTATATTACAAACATACGTACATGCACTGTATCTAATACTTTCAGTCGATACCACAACATGTGGTTACTGTGATGATGATGACGCGCTTGTCCGTCCGTCCGTGTGAGTCTAGAATTAGAAATCCCCCAAGTCCATTATCGGTGTGCAGGCTCTAGCTGGGCTTACTCATCATCGGACGTGAGCAAATCCCGCCCAGCGATTGCGAGTCTCGGAAACAAGGCCTGGATGAGCCGGCTTTGATTGGATTGCCAATATCCTGCGCCATAAGCAACAGCTGACAGTACATGTCAAACAAACCCACGCCTTCCTAATGTTTACATCATGTATTTAATTTTGTAAAGTTACACCATACCTGCTACGCATTTCATAACATGTTTACATGGCTACCGGAACATGATCAGATCTCACATAATTAAAAACGTACATATATTCATGCGACATAAATTGTGCAGTTTCTGTGAAAACGTATGTAAATTTGACTGTTACATACTGTATATGTGTTACGCAACATGTTTACATGGCTACCGGGAACATGATCAGATTTCACATAATTATATTCATGCAATTATTGTGCAGTATCTTTGAAAATGTATTTCATTTTGTATTGTTACATACGTGCTACGGATTTGATGTGTGCACAAGGCTACCAGAAACATGATCAGATCTCACATAATTATATTCCTGCGATATACATTATTGTGCAGTATCTGTGAAAATGTATTTTATTTTGTAATGTTACATACGTGCTATGCATTTCATAACATACATTATATTCCACATACTAAGAATCTTGCTCTACGATTGGTCAAAAGTTAATCACGTGATGAAGCATAGTTTCGCCCATCATTGATGGGAGAAGAAAACTTCGTTACACTCTGTAGATATCTTTTGGTGAAGAGTGTGTTGCACTCACTAGATAAAAAGTACTATCTAGTGAGTGCAACGCACTTTCACTGCAGTTGCATTGACTTGACTGTGGAGCTCGTGTGTGGCTAGTCAAATTCCGTACCCAAATGATGTGGCGGGGTTCTCTATGCGCGCGAATTACAAATTTAATTGTATTCGTTGTGCATACAGTACACGTACGTAGCACACTGTTCAAGCTCATACGCTATGCATGCACTGTGTATGCATACGTATCGTACATAGTATAACAGTACACGGTTTGCTGCGTTGTTATTGTTTAATTGCTTGTTCTGTTCGACGTAAGATTTGAGTTCTAACGGAGCTGAAATGGAACTTTTTTTGCTTGAGAGTGAAAGTAAAGTGTTCCAAGATTATTGCGAATGCTGGAAACAACATACACATTGGAAATTGGAATAACATTGATGTTGGTAAGTAGATCAAACCTAGTACTAAGTAGTAACAGCTGTAATTAAGACTTGCGTTAGACTAGGCCTGCTTAGATCTACCGTTCAATGTGGAATATAAAGCAAATAATCACCTTTTGGTTTCAGGCAATGGCAAACTATCACTTCCTCGGCGATCTGAATGTATACGCTATCTTTCCTCAGCTTCGCTTCGGAAAGATAGCTACATCCAGATCGCCTTGGAAGTGATAGATTGTCCCATCACCTTCACCAACGGTAATTATTTGCTTACTATTACACATGTGTACATGAATACCGGAAACATGATCAGATTTCACATAATTATATTCATGCGTTCATGCGATATATACATTATTGTGCACATTATCTGTGAAAATGTATTCCATTTTGTAATGTTACATACGTGCTACGCATTTCACAACATACACATAGTCTATATGACCACCGGAAACATGATCAGATCTCACTTAATTATATTCATGCGATATATTGTGTGCACAGTATCTGTGAAAATGTATTTCATTTTGTAATGTTCCATGCATGCTACGCATTTCATAACGTGTGTACAAGGCTACGGGAACATGATCATATTTCACATAATTATTTCATGCAATATATTGCACAGTACTCCGTGAAAATTAGCATTAGACTGTTTTATTTTAATAGGCCTAATGCTTTAATATGAAATAACTACATGTACTGAGTTGTAACATTTCATTACTTGGAGTCATCTGCTATAGAATAGTTAGTATTGATTTGTCCACACCCCCTTCAAGATCCAATAGTTCATCAACCCATTCAGGGCTACTGATGCATAGTTCCTGAATTCATCCTTTAATCTTGCAAAAGATCTCCCAAAATCAAGGAGAAATGTGTTGTTAATTCTAAGTAACATTCTGGCAATATGGATGGAGGCTACTGTTTAGTCTTACCACCACTAATCCCCCCACAAGCCTCCAGTAATTTTAGAGTACTATTCAATAGGCAGGCACACATTTGGGTTGCCCAATCAACTAACTATTCAAAGGCAGGCACACATTTGGGTTGCCCAATCAACTAACTATTCAAGGCAGGCACACATTTGGGTTGCCCAATCAACTAACTATTCAAAGGCAGGCACACATTTGGGTTGCCCAATCAACTAACTATTCAAAGGCAGGCACACATTTGGGTTGCCCAATCAACTAACTAGTTCAAAGGCAGGCACACATTTGGGTTGCCCAATCAACTAACTATTCAAAGGCAGGCACACATTTGGGTTGCCTCCAATCTCGCTTTGCTACAGAAAAGGGGTGTGAGCCAAATTTGTGCATCTTTACTCCATGGGAGTAGGGCCTTTTAGCCCAGGATATGCCAAAAAAAAGAGCCCTGAAAATGTATAATAGTGGCTCCCCAAATTTAAGAAGAAAAAACAAATGTGTAAAATATCCAAAAAAAATTCAAAGAAGATTCCCCAAATATTAAAAGAGCCCCCATAATTTGCCATAGAGCACAATGTAATGTTAGAGTCCTATTCAAACCAGACAAGCTTAAATGAATATAGCCCCAGCAAAAAATTATGTCACCCCCTGCCACAGACAAAGATCAAGGGGTATACATGTAGGGGGAGAGAATTTGCAAACGAACTTAAAGAAAGAAAAAAAATACTGCTTGTCCACACTCATTCATTAGTCTGTTTGAGAACTGTCATGAGACTGTTGAATGCAGCATGATGCGTGAGTCATCGTGTGTGTACATTACACCCGTCTCTATTGGTAGTCCAGGGGGGCTATTAGCAAACCGAGCTGCCACTTCAGTAAATTACTAATTAGCAGCGCGCGCAAGCCCAGTATTCAACCCACTCCAACACAAGCAAGCTCGGCCCTGGCTTACTCACACCTGCAGACAGCTAGTACAGTAAACTGATCCTTCTTTGGTATCGGTCCCCATCTTATACATAGGACCCACTAGGTTCTTGTATGGAATGGGTTAACAATTATGAAATACAAAAAACTACAATGAATTGCCACAGGGTATGTGCACAAACAGTGGACCATTTCTAGTTTGAAGTAAAGACAAAGACAAGCGCTGTAAGCCTGTAACTTGATGAAGGGAATGTACATTAAATGTGGATTCTTTGTATGTGAAACTGACATATAATTTTAGACAAAAACAACCTAGAGCTAAAATGTTGAAGGGTATCCATGATAAATGGATTCTACTTTTCGGAATTGAAATGAAGAAATTTGAAATAGAATCTTGGTGAAATAAATTGATCCTCTATAAAACGTGAAATTGAAACTGAAAGGAAGACAAAAGGACTGAGCCTGAGCTCACTAAAATCTTCCAAAGAGACATGCACGATAAAAATGCTATTTTTAACAATTGACGTAAAGGCAAAAAGACGGCCATAATTTGCCAAAGGGTACGCACCATAAATGGATCCTTCTCTTTTGAAGTTGAAATTAAGATGATGCGACTGCTGTAAATTGCTGAAAGGTAAACAAAATAAATGGGTCCTCCTTTGTGAAATTGAAATAGACAGAAAAATGCCATACGTGTACTGTAAATTGCCAAAGGGTATGCACATTTAAATGGACCCTTTGTGGGTTGAAATTAAGACTGAAATACTTCACAATTTATTATTTTTGCCCAAAGGGTATGCAAACATGTTCTGAATGTAAATGAATCATTAACGTTAAATTAAAAAGAGAAAGAAAACATGGTATGAAGAAACGGGTGACGTGTGTGGATCTTATGTGAAACAAAGATATTAACCCCTAGCCTATGAAAACCTGGTGGGCTATGTACAAAGTCGACTGGTATTTACAACATGTAAGAATCTCACTGAGAAGAGGGTTAATGAGTACGTGAATATGAAGGAGAAAAGGCAAGTTGTGAGAGGCTTGAAGTGGGGAAACAAAGAGAGGGCGCACATTTATTACAGCATTTTTATTTTAGACACGCTTGATTAATGTTTATTTCCTTTTCTTAACACATTGAAGATGGTTTGAGTCGTTATAATTATGCAGAGTATATATAATACACATATTTTTAATAATAATAATAATATACTTGATTTTTTTAGCGCCTAATATGATTGATAATCATCTCTAACAAGCGCTTAACAATGATATTAAATCTACATGCATCAGATGATTCGGTTCTCAGTGGGTTAAAAATGTAAAAATAATATGATTTTGGTGTAAATCTCATTCTCCAACCCAACTATTTTCAAGACCTGTCCTGAATGGGGGTGAATGGGTTAAGTATTTGTTTTCTCTATGGTTTGAACATAAATTGGGAATTGTGTCGACCCTGAACAAAGGGATGTGTCATTTGAAATAATTTGTTGTAATAAGTGTAAATGTTATTGAAATTATGATATTACAGTATTACATTTTCATTGGAAAAAGACCTTGATTTAATAAAAAATAATACTGTATGTTTGTAGAGTATTTTAGAAATGGCAAACAGGGTGAATCATTTTGTCTTTGTTTGGAGACACCATTTTCAAGTTTTAGGCCTCTAGAATTTGAACATTCTTCTTGTTACTTTTTACTGGGCCAGAAGCCAAAAAAGTTAATTTCTATTAAATGTTATTCTGACAAATATTGTAATAAATGCTTATAAATGCCAGTCCAACTGAAAATGTGTAGATCAATGTTTGTTTCATTGTAATACATATTTTGTATAGTTTTTTTTTACCTTATATACTTAAATTATAATTAAAATGTTTGATTAGTTTTTTATAATGCCAGTCATACTGAAAATGTAGATAATTTGAATAGTTTGTTACCTTAAAGGGACTTAGTAACATTGTCCAAATCCTCAAAATAAATTTTTCATTCTAGCGGTTCCCTCATACCTTGTTGTATTCGTATTGACAATAAAATCATGGGACAGGTTTCGGTTTTTCAAATTTCCCTTTCGTTACAAAGATATGTACGATCGAAGTATTCAGATAAGAAAAACTCCGGGCGAGTTTTTCTTCTGTGTACAAAGTGAGTGCAGTGAGTTATTGAATATCACTTTGCATTTTCGCTCATTACTTGGCCATGCAATGTCCATTTGACTTGAAGTTTTCACACAATACCCTGTGGACATATGAGATAACAATAACATACATTGCATCAACCATTCATCACTTTTTGCACATGTCAACAAAGTTACTAGATCCCTTTAAACATAAATTATAATTTAAATTATTATTTATTGTTTATGCCAGTCATATTGAAAATGTTTAGAGATCTACAAGTTTTCTTTTCATTGCAATGGAACATTTTAATAGTTTATTTCTTAATTATAATTCAAATGTTTGTTTGTGCCAGTCATACTGCAAAGGCTTCTAGATCTACATTGTCATTGTAATAGATAGTTTTAATAGTTTTGTTACATTATACTTAAATTATTCATAAATTTGAGTGTAAAGCAGGAAATACATTTTAGCAATTGAAATTCAAGATGTTTATTGACAGCATAAATGTGATATTGAAATGTATGATTATTCTTTTCATTGCAGTTTATATCTTTTCAAGCTGGGAATCGCACCACAAATACAGGATCTCTATGGCAAAGTGGAATTTACAGGTAAGATACTACTGAAAAGTAGCATACATTTACAATCAAAACTGTCTATAGCAAACGACCTGCGGATAGTGGCCACAAAAAGTGATCCCTGGCAGAGGAAACCAATGTTATGAAACCTGTCTACAGTGGCCACTTATTTGATATCCCTTAATAATAGGTGGTCACTAAACACAGGTTTGACTGCATAAGGCACAGGGACGGTTAAATGCTTACTGCCTGACGCCCTCGTGTCCCCCAACTGATATGGAAAGAAAAAGAAAGGCATCTTAATTTTAAGGACACAGATATTTTAAAATATGACTCCCTTTTGGATAAAAAAATGTATGAAGACCTACCACCTTTCCCATGGGTTACCCTGCCCCGCCCCTCTATTCCCCTGTATGTGTTAGTCATGTCTGTGCAACTTGCACTGAAATGACTGAATGTACAAAGCAATGGCTAGTTGGCTCCCCAAAGTAAGACAATGAATAAAGACAGAAAAACATGACTCCCAAAGTTGATATGAATCCCTATTGCATTAAAAAAATGAATGGAGATGTATAACCTGCTCCCTGCCCCTCCTTACTTCCTGTATGTGTTAACTACAGTATGTTTGTGTAACTTGCACTGAAATGACTGAATGAACAAAGGGATACAAAAAATAGCTAATTGGCTCCCAACAGCAGTATCACTAAATAAATACAGAAAAAACAGCAGCGTTTTCACACACAAACATTTTCATCCCTTAATCATGACTAAAGAATCATGACTAAAGAATCATGACTAAAGAATCATGATTAAACCAAACGTTCACACACACCAAGCCGATATTCCACAACAACTGGCTTCCAGGTGGCTTCCTGTGTGCGCGAACGTTCACGTTAAGCCACGCCCAGTTAGTTACGATTCGTATAGCTAACCATGATTAAGCGAGAAATTCTTGTTCACACACGAAATGAGCGTGATTCTATAGTCAGCTCTCGTACGAAACGACGATAAAACCCGCGTTTCGTTAGTCATCACTACCGATACGTCGTTTCGTTAGTAAGCGTTCAGACACACAAATTTTTTATGAGAAGCTGATTCTATAGTCAGCTGCTGATTCTTTAGTCATGATTAAGGGCTGAAAATTTTGTGTGTGAACACGGGGCAGGACTCCCTAAGGTGATATGAGTCCCTATTGCATTAAAAACATGAATGGAGATATTATAACCTGCTGACAGGGATAGAATTAATTTTCATTTTAGGGGGCTACTTTTTTAATCTGATGGATATCACGTTTATATTTCACATAATATCCAATGGTAATTTTAGGGGCTACCTTCTGATTTAATAAAGGGGGCTATGGGCAATTCCAAGCAAACATTGACATAACCACTGATTTTTCAAATTCGTTGTACCATAACAAATTTGGTATCAAATGAAAGCTAAAAGATTGAACTTTCCAAAAATGTATTTTGTTTTTGAAAAAAAAAATTGTAAACTATTATTTTATTGTTAATATATAGCATAAATTAATTTTCAGTTATTTTCACAAAACATTCAATTAAATATTAAGCATAAAAGAACTGCGAAAAGGAGTTTTCATAAAATTTTATTTCAGTGTTGATAGGATCATTGCTTCAATTTTTCAGATAAATATCAATTTCGTCATTTTCGCTCTTCGTTCCGCTTCAGTGACTGTCTCATTTACAATCATTAATATGTCACGGCGTTACACTAAAAACATATATTTTTAATATTTCTGGAAAAATATGAATGGGAATGAAATAATTTTTTGTTTTCTCTTTATTAGCCCATAGGGCTATAATATGCATGCTGAATAGCAGCATTATCTTTTACCACTTATTAATATAATCAATATCAATTTGGTCACGGCGTTACGTTTTGTGTAACGCCGTGACGCTACCTACTGGATTCCCATTGACATAACACAGTAGACATAATCAAATAGTGTAAGATATTTTTTGTAGGTATGCTTGGGCATTGCTCATGCTATAATTATATGAATAGGGTCAGTTGATAATGTTTCCATCTCAAAGTTACCCGAGTCATGTATGTGTATGGGTTGTATGTCCGTCTGTCTGTATGTGCATCTGTACATCAGTGTTCTTTTTTTTGCAATATCTCAATAATCGTTGGATGGATTTCGTTCAAACTTTGTACAATCCATGTATTTAGAGGTACGGATTATTGGATATGATTTTGGTCCATGAGGTCAAAGGTCAAAGGTCACATAGCTAACAAATATGCAAAAATTATATTATTATCAAGATAGTTTGAGAATCCTTGAAGGATAACATGATAATAATACTGGTATGCGTCCAGTGAAGTATATGACCTGATTAGGGAATGGGGTCATGGGAGGTCATAGGTCAACAGGTCAAAATATTGTTGTTGTTTTTTGTTCTCACAATTAAGTTACAGAATCAATGTTAAAAAGAGTACTGTAGGTAAAAGACAATGTTCTGAAACTGTTTGGGGCACAGGTCAAAGGTCACTCGGATAATTACCAATTCAAAAACAAACATTTACTAACTCTGAAATCATGTTACATGAAACAAATCACTTGCAAATATGCACTGTGCAGACCAAAAATTAAACATTTGTATGTTATTTTGAGAAACAAGGTCAAAGGTCAGATGTCAAAGGTCTCATATTTCATTGTTACATTTAAGTATGTATTTTGGTTTTAATATTTGATGGTTCCATTAACTAACTTCTGAAATAGATAAGAATTTCAATTATGTCCTAAAAGATTTTTTGATCAATAGAGGGCGCTGTGCTGCAAATTTGTGTCATGCGGATGATCATTTAATAGCATCTTGGTTATATCACCCATTCATCTAGTTCTTTATTGATTCTGGATCACTACATTAAAATTATATCATATTATTCATCTCTTTAATATCTCCCATATATATAACATGTACAATTCAGAGGTCACGGCGTTACAGTCACGGCGTTACAGTGCATAGATACATTTCTGATATCATATTTACTATGAGCATTGGATTTTTTCTACATTTTTATTTGGATGTTCTAGCTTGATGTCTAGTACAAAGAATCAATGTGACAAAATTGCAAAATGTTCCTGTAGTTCACAGAGTTTACTTAGTTTCTTAGCATGTAAGAAACCCATGTCTTTTTGCCGTCACGGCGTTACGGCAGATATTGATATTCATAATTAATAATTTATTGGGAATTTTGGTTTTCTTGCCTATTGTAAATTATTGGTAGGATAGTGGTTACAGATGCATATCAAAAGTTGGTTCTAGATATTTAGATTTTATGAGTTATTTGGACTTTCATTGTGAGAAACACCCTCTGACCGTCACGGCGTTTGCTTGGAATTGCCCCTATTTTGAAAATTAGGGGGCAAAATCTCCCTCAGCTCCCGTGTATTTCCTACCCCGAACCTGCTCCCAACCCCTCTCTACCTGCTGTATCTGTTAACTGCTGTATGTTTGAGCAACTTGTGCTGAAATGACTGAATGTTCAAACAAAGTGATAACAACAAATAGCCAGTTGGCTTTCAAAGGTACACATATAAGGTGTTGTTCGATGAAAAGGAAGACGGAAATGAAAGGAGCTAAACACGTATCAGATTTAGCAAGCAATACCAGCAACTTCCATGCATGACAGGGACACCCGTAACTCTACCTCTCTGCACCATTAACAACCAGATATGTTTTCTGAGATACGGGGGGGGGGGGGGGGGGGGGGGGGTGTTTCACAAAGATTCAAAGTTGAAATTAACTCTAAGTTGGACCTTACAAGTATGGAAAGCCAATTGCAGCCTTGGAATAAAACATATTCAACTGCAAAAAAATGCAAGTATTTGAAACTTCCAACAAACATTCATATCAATTATATCAAGGCTCCTTGATAGTATCAAAATTAACTGATTTTACCATAATGTATGGACAACTATTATGGAAAGCTGTTAGTTTTTTTGTAAACTTGTTGGAACAGTTCTTTAAAAAAGACATACATTATGGTAAAATCAGTTAATTTTGATACTATCAAGGAGCCTTGAAATAATTGATATGAATGTTTGCTGGAAGTTTCAAATACTTGCATTTTTTTGCTGTTGAATATGTTTTATTCCAAGGCTACAAATGGCTTTCCATACTTGTAAGGTCCAACTTAGAGTTAATTTCAACTTAGAATCTTTGTGAAACACTCCCTGGTCCTTGCCTTTTCTGTTCTATGAAGAAAATGCATAGAGTAGCAGTGTGTACACTCATGGTATGCATTGTTCAAAACATGTATGTTCTCTATGTTTGTGATAAACTTGTTTGATTGCATACATTATCTTTTAGAATTTAAAACAAAAAATGTATATTATTTGAAGTAGAAATCTCAACACAACAATGACAACTTTTTCCTGATAAATGGTAGCAAATAAAGCAAACTCCACTATTCATTCAGTTAGATAACATATTGAGTAGCATTGCATACACATATTATATGCATCTGTTCGAACCATACACATTCTTCCATTAAATGCCTGTGATAATAATGTTTGAGTCCATAATTTATTATCTGTAGGGTTTCAAAAAGATAATGATATTTATCTTATAAATTGAAGTAGAAATCTCAACAAAACCATAAGGGGGGGGGGGGGGGAGAATGATAACCTTTTTCCTATAAATGGTAGCAAAATGTCTGAGTCCATACATATTTAGGATTTTAAAAAGATGATGATATTCATCTAATAAATTGAAGTACAAATCTCAACAAAACTACATGTATAACGAGAAAAATATGAAAACTTATTTCTAATAAAGGATTGCAATTTTATACCAGTTCAATGCGTGCGCTCCAAAATAAAAGCAAACTACAATGTACAGATACATGTGTACATTATATTTCTGTCAATTCTGTGAACCAAAAAATACCAGTTAATTTGTGTAGTGTGACCAACAAAACGACTGAACTATTGTTACCCAAATTCCAAATATATGGCATTGATACGCCTTGTTTCCCAGAGTTTACATAAAAGTCAATGTGACAATGAATTTCTCGCTCGGGTGCCTGGACCGGCAATCATCATTATGACTTATGAGTTGTATTGTTACGCAGCGCTATGCGTTGTTGTTGTTACAGTTTTTATCGTGTTTACTGAAACCTTTTTTTGTGTGTGCTTGTGTGTTGTAGATTTCAGACTATTTTGTATTATAGTGTTTGCCATACCGTGGGAGGAATATTATATCGGGTTGATTTTCAGGGCGTAGTATACATTTTTTTTGTCAGTTTCCTTTGTTGAAAAAGATTATTTTAGTTTAACTAATATTTGTATTATAGGTCTAACCAAACCTCCGCACTGAATTTTTTTCTGTGCTAGCCCATTTGGGCAAGTAAAATTATTTTTTTTGTTAAATAGTTCTTGCCCCAACAACAAATTTACTCACCTGTGTACTTGTAAATGAGATTAAAACATGTAAGAAATTATTGTTCTACTCATAGTCTATAACAATTATTTAGTTACCCGATCTGGCATCGAAACTGTACATGTAGACCATAATTTTATGAAATTTTACCAGCCCAATATGAATATCAATTTTTACTTGACAGTTATTTAGTTACCTAATCGGGCAACAAAACTAGACCGTTTATGACATTTTACCAGCCCAATATCAACTTTTTACTTGCCCCAGGCAAGTGCTAGCAGAGATGCCAACCAGTACGATTTAATCGTATTTAGTACGATTTTTTGATACGATTTTTGGAAGAAAAAAAATCAAAAATAAAAAAAATCAAATTAAAAAAATTTTAAAAATAGTAACGGTCAGGAAATGGCAAAAATTACTTTTTAAAAACTCATAAAACGTTGTGTGATCGACTGAACCAACTTTTGTTATTAACCCAAACATCCATCTAAGTATTTTTGTTGCACAAATTGGCTTTGTGAAAAAAAATAGATTTTTTTTTTTCCCTCGAGGTTGGCTGTAAATGTTAATGAAAGAGCAAACATTTTACTTGCCCGTTCTTACCAGTTCTTACCAACATTTTCCTGACATTTTAAAGGCCTGGGGCCAACGGGCCAGTGTTAGTGTCGAGTTTTCATGAAAATCTGATTTTTCTCTCCAAAATAGGATTTTTTAGGATATTCAGTCTGTTTTTTTGTGTCAAGAGGTTGGCATCTCTGTACTAGTGCCGAGCCCTGTTTTTTAACACACATTCTTTATAGACCCAAGCTTGAGTATTTTGCTGACCAGTCTTGAATTGGTGAATAGTAGACCCAGAATTGTGTGGGCAATATGTTATTGATCATTGCATTGTCATTAATAGAGATTTTTGCTTACAAATGTTATTTGTGTTTCTTTCAGGACTATAAATGCCCAATGTTTGCAATAATGTGGGAGGAATTTGTTCAGATACATGTACATTAGATATGAGTGGGTTGACGATTTCAGGGATAGGCAAGCTCTTTTTAAACTCGTGTCTGAGTTTTGGACAAATTGAGTTGAAACAATTACATGTACAGACAGTACATAACTAAGAAACTAACCAACTTCATACAGTCAAAATAGGTTCTCAATATTGATTCACATAAACACTGCAACAGTTTATAGGGTGGTTCGTTTCTTTTGATGCATACATGTATGTACACATCAGAAAATGAAAATCAAGAGTGGATACTGTATTGAACATGCGATATGAGATGTTCAATACACAGAGCTCTATCAAATGTGTATTCTCTGACTCGCCCGGTCGGGCAAGTTACCAATAAGATAATGATAATAACGATAAATTAAATTTATATAGCGTGTAATACAGTGTTTCCAAGCACAAGCACTATTACCCTTTGTCATCAGGTACAGGTGAAACCAGCGCAATTATCTTGTGCACCGTCTCAACTCCCTGGGGAGCATACTAACCCTTCTGTTCATTTCGCTGAATGGCTGAAGGCTGATTATCATACGACCCACAGACCAAGTACCCATTTAGAAAGCGGCAATGTGGATTAATTATCTTGCTGAAGGACAAAAGCGATATGGGCATACACAAGATAGCTTGCCCAAAATCAAACTTGTCCGATTGTTGTACATTAATTGGGATAAGAGCATTCAATTTGTCATTATCTTCAAGAACATTCGAGTGAAATTAGTGATTAAGATTAGAAAACCGCAAGAAATAATGTGAGAACTTTGCTGTCAGTTCATTTTGCATTTTATTCCCATAAATCCTAAAAGATGTACGTACATTTCCAACTAATTTGGATATGAATTACTTGCCCTGGTTGCATGGGCAAGTTAATTGTACTTGCTCAAAACTGATTTTCACTTGCCATGGCCAATTGGGTTTTGTTTACTAATATAACAGTCTGAGAAATAATGGCTGCAATGCTTTCCTTCAGGTTGTTCAAAGCATAATTAATAGGAATTTAATAACTTGATTAACATGTACATGTATAGTGACCATGCATTGTTCTTAATTATTCTTAATTGCATTTTATTTTATAATTGCATGTTGTAACCATATATGAAAGTAATCTTACAGTCAATAGAGAGTACATCATGAATAGAAACCAGTAGAGAAAACACGTATGAACTGTTAAAGAGATAACAATTGGGAACGAATGTACATTACTGTATATTGTTTTCCTGCATTTCTATTAAAGGGGTAGTACAGTTTTGGTAAGGCTGAACTTTAGTAACCAAAACCTGCACAGTAACATTACAAACTAATAGTTATAACTCCACCATGCTCGAAAGGTATACAAAATTACAAACGACTAAGTAAAAAGCCTGTTATCATTCAAAAAGAGCCATTAAAACACAAGAGGGCGCTCTCTAAAAAGGCATTGGTTTTAACCATTTTCCATACAAAATTATGCATAGTGATGTTTTGTTGAAATAATGATTAAATAGAGAGATCATCAACAACTATTTCAAAACCGCTTTTGAAAATTTTTGAAAAAGTGTAAGCATTTTTTTAAATTTTTTTTTTAATCAAATAAATTTGGGGCCCAAATTTATTACGATCAGATATATTTATTGATATTTCAGCCATTTCTGAACCGATTTTGACCAAATAAAGTTTATTCTGCCATTAAAATTGCATGTTCTTTCAAATTCGACACTCAGTTTTTCATTTATACCTCACAAAAAAATTGTGATGTGCAGCGCCCTCTCTACCAAAACTGAACTACCCCTTTAAGTTTTAACTGGTTCACTACTAGATTTTGCACTCCCCATAGAGTTAGTACAGGACTCACCATGCTCCAGTAGGCCATACATGTAGTTTTAAAGTGTCCCCAAATCGTCACTTATACAGGAAGTTTGTAGAGTATGCAGAAATTCAACTCTTAAAGAGAAAACATGCATATAAAGGGAATACAGACTAGTTCAAGATCTTTTATAGCTTACAAATGCAAACTAAACAAAAAATGCAACATTTCCAGTTTTGCAAGAGGTTATAAGTGTCCCCACTTGGATTCCACAGTGAAAAGGAAATCGACACTCTAGTCTATGGGAAGGATTCAACTTGTCTTGCAAGGAAGTTCTGAAGGTCTTGTTACATTATCAACACCATGCACTTCAACTTCAGGAGTCTGCAAAATTGGAAACTGGATCTTTTGATTGTTCTAGGTTCTAAATAGTCTTTCGTCAAGACTCTCAAGCTATATATGCACAATTACGCGAGCGGAGCGAGGATCGTGAGCGAAGCGAACACATCGAGCGCGAAGCGCGAGAGTCTTTCTCTCCAAGCACATTGGTTGTTGTTTATTTCTAATGTAAACCTGTAATGTAAAACTGTTCGTCCTAGAAAGGACTGTTGGGATAGTCCTGGAAAGGACTGTTGATATTGCGAGAAGAGGGTGGATGGTAGGAGGGGCTCGACGTTTCCAATAGGTTGACTATCCCACGTCAGGAGTTACATTGTTCTCTCATAGTTAACCAATTTGACTTGCCCAGGGCAAGTGCTAGTCTCGAGCCTAGCTGGCTTATGGTTCTTCTGATTTGTTCAATGTTGTTACCCGTAAATTGTTAATTATAATTTAGTCTGTTTTTTAATTCAGTTCTCTCTGATTATTTGTTTTCTTAATGATAATTTCTTTAATTTTTGTAATTGTAACTTGGTATTTCTTAATTCAGTTCTCGATGATTATTCAGTTCTCGATGATTATTCATTTTTCGTAATGATAATTGATTTTGTTTGATTTTGTTGTGTGTTCAGAGGCGGAGATCAGTGCTATGCAGAGTGAGCTTGATCGGTATGGAATCAAGATGCCACAGTTCCACAAGATCGGAGGTATCCTAGCCAACGAGGTTAGTAATGCAGGAACAAAATCATATTAGAAATGATAACAATGCTAAATATTTTAAATCATTTATCAATGTTCAAGGCAAAAATCGATTTAATAAGAAATGATTTTAAGAAAGATGATTCTTTCTTTTTCGATTTACTATCAAATGGATGTACAAATAAAAAAAACACTGTGTTGAGTGTGCTAGATAGGTATGGAATCAAAGTACTCTAGTTCTACATGATTGGACTCACTGGAGGCATTCTATAAACCAATGGGGTCAGTATTACAGAACGATATAAGAAATAATACGTGTGGTTTGCGGTTGCACCATGTGAGATGGGTGGATTGGTGAGTCCTGAAAAGGACTAGGGTAGTCCTAGAAAGGACTGTTGGTAGTCCTAGAAAGGACTGTTGGTGTAGTCCTGAAAAGAACTGTTGGTATTCTTTCTAGGAGAGTCCTAAAAAGAACTGTTGGTAGTCCTAGAAAGGACTGTTGATAGTCCTAGAAAGAACTGTTGGTAGTCCTAGAAAGGACTGTTGGGATAGTCCTGAAAAGGACTGTTGGTATTCTTTCTAGGAGAGTCCTAAAAAGGACAGTTGGTAGTCCTAGAAAGGACTGTTGATAGTCCTAGAAAGGACTGTTGGTATTGCGAGGAGAGGGTGGATGGTAGGAGGGGCTCGACGTTGATATAAGAAATCTATTTAAAACCAACCAATAGATGTATACATCAATGCTCAATACTATTCTAGCACTTGCCCTACATGTACATTGTATATCCCAGGGCAACTACAAATATATTTTTGGGCCAGTAAAATTTCATATATAGTCTAGTTTGGTTTCCTGATCGAACAACTAAAACTTCTGTCCAATTGCAAGAGAAAATGTAATTCCGTACGTGTATAAATTCTCATCTACAAATGAGCGAGAAATTTGTCGAGCAGATCGACCTACATTACCTACCTACTTCAGGTATAGAATCCAATTATTAATACTGTCATTTAAAAAAAAAAAAAGATGTAATATTTTGATTTAATTATTAAACCATGCCATACTTTCTTTATCTTTTCTTTGTTTTCTGCAGCTCTCTGTTGATGATGCAGCTGGTAAGATATTAACAAATTTTCTATCAGTTATTTATAATAAAGTTTCAAGATCAATATTTTTTTTCATTTCCAGCATAACAGAATTTACAAAATGCATACAAAATTAATACTAATACTAGTCTATTTAGATTTCAAGTTCAAGTTTATTTTTCAACAAATCAAAATTGTTGGAATGTGTACAGAATCAATACTAATATAAATTAAGTATGTACATTAAGTATTATAAATTAACATTTCTCAAGTGTGCAACAACCTCCAAACTACAATGAAACAATTACTCATAAATAAAATTACAACAGAACTTGAACTTGAACAACAAGATATGATTGAATTGTTTGTGTCTGCATTAGCAATGTTACAAGTAGTGTACATGTGATGTACACATCCCTATCTTTGACATCACGTTTGTATTTCTATTTTGCAAATTGTATGTATGTTATAACACTTTTCTGCTGTTTAATCTCAAATACTCATACATTGTAGAGAATTTCAAACAATCGAAATTCGGATTTCATATTTATAAATTATTCAATACACTCTGACGCAAATGAACAAATTATATAAAGGTCTAGGCTTTTGTATAACATAACACACTATAAATGAACATACGCAGACTCCAACGTAACAGAATGCACAAGAGTAAGTGTGAAAATACATTTGCTATTGTGCGAGTTGTAACACCATTGATTGCCATTCATGGCGAGTTCACAGCCGGATTTGAACTTGACCAAATCAATATTTACCGCTAAAATTAATCAGGTGTGTTTACAGTTCACATTATGAGCATGTGGATGTGGTCACATGACCTGTTATTAGGATATGAAATATGTTATTCAAAGAGGCAGCTGTTGGGAGAAAAATTCTGACCCCAATATAAGGTTCAAATACAGGTTTTCCCGCTCAATTTTGCGATTGTGTCAATCCAATTGATAATAGGAGCAAACGAATTTGCGCGATTTGCGATCGCCGTGTCAAAGCAGCATTCGAATTTGTAAATAGTCGTTCAAAATCACGTAGGATTAAGTGAATTTGCACAAAGAGCATACCTTTTCATCAATGGTCATTCAAATTCGCGAAAGGGCAGTTGACAGTTGGCTGTACATACGCGAATTTGAATGCCCATACATGAACTTCTGTGTCTATTCACGAAAGCGTGTGCGTATGCATGAATTCGCTTGCACTTATTCGGAATTTGGAAGACCGATACCAACGATTACGCGGTAATGCGTGAATTTGAATGACCCTTAATGAATTTGATTGAAAAAAGTGTCAAATTGAGCGGGAAAACCTATATTAACGTATATCGTTATCTGATGTAAGTGTTGCTTGTTATTTGTTTAAGTCTAGTGACTTTGTGCATGAAGAAATGGTGCTCACAGTGTTTGTATTACTTAAAAATGTACTCCACACAAATCAGAGAACAAAACTAAAACTATATTTTTCAAGTTTGCCTACTTGGACATTAATATCACTTTGAAAACTATTTACATATAATTCAATTACAAAATATGAGGCTCTTGTGTGATGTGCTGAGCTTTTGTTTTTTTTGCATGTAAGAGGTTAAATTGCCCTTTAGCCAAATATATTACATTTTGTGTCACTGCCACAACTATGAATATTGAGTAGGCAATAAACCCAAACTCAATACAGTTAGCTTTTATGAGGCTTTTCAGGGGGTTATGAGTACTTTCAATCACGTTGCTATTAAAGATAATTCAAGCTTTCACTCTTTATTTGTGAATGTTTTTCTTATGATATCTTATGCTATTAAAGTGGAACATTATTTTGTTTAAAAACAAGAAAGAAGTCAATTGTGAACAACTCTGGCTCTGTATCATCGTGAAATTGTTTCCTGATTCGAAATGATGAATCATATTTTGAATGAGATACATGTATTTCGAAATCATACTCGAGTTGCATTTTATTCTAAACTTTTTAAAGTTTTGATGGAATATCAAACATGATAATGATCTCAATGGTACTGCGCATCTCTGAAGGATATTGCCATCTCAGAATTGTACAGTGTATGTACACATGAAAAATAGGTTGGCTAAGTTCATCAATTCTACAAACCTCTCTAAAGATAAACATTTTCAGCAGTAAAGTAGGATATTATTCCAGGATGTGAGAGGACAAAAACAAAAAGTTTATGTTCATAACACAATAGTTCTGTTCGTCATAAACTTACTCCTTTTTTTAGCAAACTAAACACAATTTAGCAAATGAATGGGACTACATTACTCCAGGGGATACAAAATATATATATTTAGGGAGTGTGCTATCTTTGTAATCTTGTCTCCAAACTTCTTGACGCAGTGGAAATTGCATCGCGCCCCCGCAGAGGAGCCACTTTTGTTAACCCATCCCTCTCGGGAACCTGGTGCGCCATTTATTTACTCTATGGGAATGACAGACTTTAGCAGACAATGGGTTAATTATAATATGCACAAAAAAGATAGGTCACGAATCAAACTTGGCACCCTCTTCTGTTTTAAAGCTACCCAAAAGTTTCTGGGAGTGGATAATGTGCACTTTGTGAGCAGGAATGATTGCAGTGCGTATCCGTTGACTGGGGTAATAATGATAGCGCTTTTATATAGAGGCTCCATTGCAATTTTGGTTCTCTATTGTTTCATTACCCTTCATACCACATTTTATATGCCCTTTATTATGTGAATTGGATGGTTTCCAGAATTCTGAAATATTTCTAGCAGATTTCCCAAACTAATGTGTTGAAATGATACATACGTACATGCTGTGCAGTAATTGTAGACATTGAACATACATGATGTTGTATGCTGCAGTTTTGGAGAATGTTATTGGGTGATAGGCATTTAGGTTATCAAATTGAGAATGTCAGATTGCCACAGAACCCTGGTGAAAATAGAAGGTGGCATGAGAGAGATGAGAGAGGGGGGGGGGGGGAGTAAATGCTCCCCCCCCCCCCCCCCACACCCACTAAATAAAACCCAAAAAATCTTTGAAAACAAAAATAGATAAATACAAAATAATGAAGTATTAATAATAATTGAAGTGCCCCCAATCAGTTTGCTCACACTATGCCACTGGGACAGTACAATCAACGGTTGCCTCTGTGGTACATTGTATGTTTTATGCTCTAATGTAATTGTATTCTCTCTAGAGAACTACTGTTATCAGCTTGAACAAAGATGGGTCAAGAATAGAATTTGGCAACCCGAGATGTTGAAATACTGTTGGCATGGCATTTTCTTTATATTTCTGGAAAGAAACACTACATGTAGCTATAAATCATGGTGATGGTGAAACCTGTACGTGAGAAGTAAAGTTATAGCAACAGAGAATTGTTGTAGTCAAAAACGAAACATTCTAAGTTTATTTTATGACTCGGGAGAAAAATTATGTTGGCCCCATGTACAGATTACTGTATGTCCCAGGAGCATGAAGGTATTAAGGACTGGTCCCCAAACTACTTTAGTAGGGGTCCATGGAGAGGTCTCTACTTATGTTGACATGTGCAAAAAGTGATGAATGGTTGATACATTGTTGTTATCTGATATGTCCACTGGTTATGTGAACATTTCAAGTTAAATGGACGTTATATGGCCGAGTAATGAGCAAAAATGCAAAGTAATATTCACCAAGTCATTGCACTGACTTTTCGACGATCCAGTGGATAATTTAACATCTGAACACTTCAATGGTAAATATCTTTTTAACAAAAGGGAAATTTTAAAAACTGAAACATGTCCCATGCTTTTATTGTTAATACGAATACAGCAAGGTATGAGGCAACCACTAGAATTCCAATTGGATTTTGAGGATTTGGACAATGTTACTACATTTAAGTCCCTTTAAAGACAACTTTACGTTCATTGTAATTTGTAAATATTTTGTGTGATTACTAACACATGTGCACCTAAAAAAAAAGAGCCCACAACAGGTGTGCATTATAATCTTTGAAATATGAAATAGTAAAGATATTGGCAACATAAAATAGTCTTTCCAGACTGATTGCTTTTAAACTTAAAATAGCAACAACATTAGATGTACTGTATATTTTCACTATTCATTACACTTTTTACCTTGGTCAATTAAAAAATGAACGTACTGTACATGTAATTTAGGCTAATTTCATATTAACCCTTACGGGACTATAGTGCCGCAAAAATGTGAAATGCCTATGATATGTGAGTCCTATGTACAATGCCTGTTACTGATAACAGAATCAAATTCAAATTCAATGGGTTGATAGACAGATTTGCTCTGAATAGCTCATCATAGGAAATGGAACAAATTATTATTTATTTTTATTTATTTATTTATTTATTTATTTATTTTTATTTTATATTTTTTTATTTTTTTTTTTTGGGGGGGGGTTGCTTTCTTAATTCGCCTGCATGAAAATAGCACTAAGAAATTGTTTCACATTGAATTCTATGCAAATTTTTACATGGGCTCTTTTAAGCATTTGGGGGGGGGGGGCAAAATTTCCCTGAGCCCCCATGAATGTTTTTCACTGATAGGAACAGACGAATCAAAACCATACTTCATGTCCTATTATTTTGGTTTCCTGGACACAAGTACACTCTGATGAGTACATGGAAACAAGAGTGTGAATATAAACTATGTGACGCACCACGCATACAAGTCGTACACTTATCATGCCAAACACACTGTAATCCTGCTAATTGAGTTATTCTAATTTGTCATCTACTCGGGAATTAACCCATTGACAATGATTTGGTTTTCAGTATGACACATACATGTGTTCTCCATAGACCCCAGAAAATTGGTATACTACATGTACAGTATATGACTCTTTATATACAATCATGTTGATAGGACTCGGTTAACCCGTTGCCTTCGAGATTCTGACATCCCCATAGACTTTATACATAGCCCACTCGGTTCCCGTACGCAAGGGGTTTAAGAGGATACGAGAAGAAAATTCTTTCTCACTCAAATACCTACACAATTCTTTCTTTTGAATATTGACTTTCCAATAACTATTGGATCTCGGGTTGTTTTTCAGTGTGTTCATGTTGTGGCATTTCACATTCTGTGTTGACCCTTTTTTTCCCCTCTTAGCGCACCCTCCCAATCATTGGGAGTATGGGGGGGGGGGGTGCTCCTATACCCCAACCCCACCCCAATGCAGAAATTAATTGTTAATTTTAGGGGGCTACTTTTCCAATCTCACGGATATCCAGACATTTTTCACATAATACCCTATGGTAATTTTAGGGGCTACCTACTGATTTTAGGGGGCTATCTTGAAAATTAGGGGGCAAAATTGCCCTCAATCCCCGTATATTTCCTACCCTGCCCCACTCTGTAGAGCCAGCAAGAGGAAATAGAAGGAAATTAAACACACATACACATAGTATTTTGTTTTCGTGCCTGATTAGATTATGCTCCATTTACACCTATTAGATACGTTAATTAGGTTGCCCCCGATAGGAAGTTGTCAAAGACCTGCCGCTGCTCCTGAATTATCACCTTAGCAGTTGTGACATGTATATTCACAGTTATTCATCCTAGCTTGGGCGTTTCTTCTAGTGAAATAATATGGCATCATCTCCATATTGTGATTCATCGAGAAGGATAATCAAAGTATATCATACATATAATTCAGTCTTAGCCCGATCAGAATCGTCAAAGTCAGATAGTGTTCTGGCAGGTTGAATTAAACTGTACAGTCTTAATATACAGAGGACTGTATCATAACTCTCAAAATGTTTATCAACTTAAAAATTATCTTTGGAGCACCACAAATCATAAGGCTTTATTTATTGTACTATCCCAAATTGGCAACAAAATTTGTTTACTGTTATTAATTTTTTTTGTATTAAAGGGTCCTTTCATTTTGAACAGCTCATAGTGTTTGAAAGTTTGCATTTTTTGCAGTATTTGGATTTGTCACCTGCCTTGAATACCTGTGTAATAACTGTAATTGATCAAAAAAGTATGAAAGCAAAAATCGAAATGAGTGTGAAAATACACACACCGATTCCTTCCTCTCTCAACGTGAATAGAGAATGTCCCGAGTTTGTGACATGTTTGCATGTAGTGTTTATACTGAAGTTGGGCATTTTCACACCATTCTGTGCAAATATTCATCACAAATGCATGTTTGACCTATTCAGGGTAGTCATAATACTCTGTGGTCTATAGGGAATTTGTTTGAAGTTTATTTATTTTCTTTATTGTTCAACATTCATATTTTTTGATGAAATCAAATTGTCTCCATCAGGTTAAAAGGTGAAGAGGGTTGTGAGAAAGTTGTTGACATACAGTATTCATCCCTTGCAGTTAAGTTATTTTCCAGCTTTCTCAAGTAGATTTGACAAAAACAACGGCAACATTACATGTATATTGTTATAGCAATAGTTTATTACAATAATCATTACAAAAATGTATGTCACATCTTTGATAGTGTATTCATGTTTGCATATATGTGTGGTCATCTGGTATACTGTGTATCAACTCCATGGGGATAGCAAAATATAGTAGGGAACAGGTTAATAATGTTCACAACCTAAACAGTACATACGTGAACATGTTCTTCACTCAGAGATCACATCAAAGGCAACCAAAAAATAGTTCCTAGCTAATAACTCATTCAAGAGGAGACCCCAGCTTACATGTATGTATTTTCAGGAACAGTCCTGAATGTGCCAAAAGAACCTCAATAGAAGAGATTACATCGCAAACAACTAAAAATAGTTTCTAGCTAATAACTCATTCAAGAGGAATGGAGGGAATCTCTGTAGGCCCCCGCTCGAGTATTTTCAGGACCAGCCCTAAATGGGCCAAAAGAACCTCAATAGAAGAGATCGCAAGCAACCAAAAAATAGTTCCTAGCTAATAACTCATTCAAGGAGAAAGGAGGAATCTCTGTAGGCCCCCGCTCGAGTATTGTCAGGACCAGTCCTGAATGGGTCAAAAGAACCTCAATAGAAAGAGATCACATCGCAGGCAACCAATAATACTAGCTAATAACTCATTCAAGGAGAAGGGAGGAAATCTCCACAGGCCCCAGCTCATGTATTTTCAGGACCAGTCCTGAATGTGTCAAAAGAACCTCAATAGAAGAGATCTCATCGCAGGCAACCAATAATAGTTGCTAGCTAATAACTCATTCAAGGAGAAGGGAGGAATCTCTATAGGCCCAGCTCGAGTATTTTCAGGACCAGTCCTGAATGGGTCAAAAGAACCTTGAATAGAAGAGATCACATGCAAGCAACTAAAAATAGTTGCTAGCTAATAACTTATTCAAGAGGAGACCCCAGCTCATGTATTTTCAAGACCAGTCCTGAATGGGTCAAAAGAACCTCAATAGAAGAGATCTCATCGCAAGCAACTAAAAATAGTTGCTAGCTAATAACTTATTCAAGGAGAAGGGAGGAATCTCCATCTAGACCCCAGCTCATGTATTTTCAGGACCAGTCCTGAATGAGTTAGTAACAGAACCTCAACAGTATGTATACAACATGTGCAATGAACCTTGCTCTAGAGATCACATCTACAAGCAACCCAAAATAGCTCCCCGCTAATTGCTTAAGAGGAAAGGAGGAAATGTAGAGATCTTGGCAAAAGACATCCACGCTGTTACTCCAGTCACAGTTCTCACCTTTTCCCTATCTGATGCTGTCCTACCATCACCATGGCAACCATTATGTCACAAAAGGAATGCTACCGATCATTACCATGGTAACCACTTACTGGTTACTAACGAGTATGCAATGGGCAGCTTGCTACCTACCGACGTTGTCATGGTAATGGTTGTGTCACTGAAAGTACACTAGGGAAGATTACAGAACAACAGTGATAAGAAACTGCGCAAGGGAAACTGGATGCTGAAAATTTGAAGGGGTTGACAGAGGGGTTCAGGTGGTTGTCATGGAAATGTAACTTTGTTTGAGTGCCGAGTGTATGTGAATACTTGTAGATCGTGTGCAAAGATACGTTGTATACGTGCATAGCTACATTGTATACGTGCATGGCTCCATTGTATACGTTACTGTACAGTACTGTACTGTACTCCACACTCACCTTTTTAGTTAGTGGCCCGGTCGGGCCAGTGAAATAAATTATTCGCCTATTCTGGTGGCCCGAAAGAAAATTTACTGGCCCCAAAATTGTATTTCATGAGTAAGCTTTGTACTATTCAAAATATCACTCTTTCCTAATTAAACCTGTGATTACAGATGAAGTATGACATAAAAGAAAACGAGATTTTTTTCATTTTGTCAATGTCGGGTTGAAAATCTGCTTGCCCGATCGGGCCACCAAAATATGACTTTTATACATTTTGCTGGCCCAAAGTGCAATTTCACTGGCCCCGGGCCAGCGGGCCAGTGCGAGTGTCGAGCCCTGGCCTGCGTTACATGTTACTTCATGATTGCTCCCTTGCCACATTGCCCCAAGGGTTCAACCAAGGAAAGAAGTAATTTGTCATTTTAGGGGGGCTACTTTTTTCAAACTTATGGATATATATCACAAAATATTTCACATAATATCCTACGGTAATTTTAGGGGCTACCTACTGATTTCAGGGGGCTATTTTTGAAAATTGATGGGGCAAAGTCGCCCTCAGCCTCTGTGTACCAACCTTGCCCTAGATAATCCGCCCAGTCACCAGAGTGAATATATAGAGTCACTTGCTTTAACTTGGTGATCTCAAAATACACTAAAACATTTACAAGTGTTATGGATAAGAACATGGTCAGGGCACATACATGTATCCTCCCTTTCTCAACCATGATGGTGTATCCATGGATTTGGGATGGTCCTGCACCATCATACCTGTAGGTTAGTGCTGTTGACGAGTAACGGGTACCCGGGTCCCGCCGAAAAATGTCGAGTCCTGGGCGCGAAAATCGATACTCGATATCCCGAAGAAAAAAAGCAAAAGTCCCCTTTTTGAACGCCCGAGTTATCTGCCCACTCTCATTTTCTTTTCTTTCCTTTTTCCCTCTTTGAATGCCCGAGTTTGTCATAAATACGCTGCATTTTTGTCACTTGAATGAACATGTTTTCCCAGCGGCGTGACATGCCGATAGCGAAATAAACAAATGGGTAAATTTCGGGTACCCGTGACTCGCCCGAAAAATTATCGCGAGTCCCGGGAGGGAAATACTCCCGAAATCGACACCTCTACTGTAGGTACATGTACCTGTTATGTTGAGCCCTTGTCCCCCAGGTTGAAATCACAACCACTCAAGTTTATGGTCAACATAAATCTCTACTTTTGGAAATAAACAGATTTTAAAAAAGATATAAATTGCAACCTGTATAATTGAATAAACAAGGCTTGTGATGTAAATGTCGATGTTCCCATAGCAACCGTGATGTCATAGAAGCACAGGGTTGCCTGGGATATAATTCATCATACAACACTGTGGTTAGTCCAGGGAGGAAGCAGTAGAATGGTTGCGAGGTGCTGATAGCATGGACTTGGACAATTTGTAGGGAACATGGTCAGAACACATACACATACATGTATCCTCACTTTCTCAACCATGAGGGTGTATCCATGATTTGTATAGATCAGTGGATGTGGGATTGTCCTGCCCCAGATCAACTTCCAGCCTTTGTCCCTCCAGGTTGAAATCAAAACCAGAAAAGTTTATGGTCCATGGAAAATTCTCCTTTTTGGAGAATATACAGATTTAATGTAAAATAGATAATTCAACCTGTATTGAATAAAAAAAGAAAGGCGGCTAGTGATGTAATGCCAACATTTCCATAGTAACCATGATGTCATAGAAGCATAGGGTTGCCGGGGATAATCCATCATACAACACTGTGGTTAGTCCAGGGAGGAAATGGTAGAATGGTTGCGAGGTGCTGATAGCATGGACTTGAACAATATGTTCATGTGTTGTAGGGAGCATGGTCAGAGCATATCCTGACATTCTCAACCATGATGGTGTATCCATGCTTGTTATAGATCAGTGGATGTGGGATGGTCCTGCCACAGAGGAACTTCCAGCCTTTGTCCCTCCAGGTTGAAATCAAAACCAGAAAAGTTTATGGTCCATGGAAGTCTCTCCTTTTGAAGATATACAGAATTAATGTAAAACAGATAATTCAACCTGTATTGAATAAAAAAGAAAGGCGGCTAGTGATGTAATGCCAACATTTCCATAGCAACCATGATGTCATAGAAGCATAGGGTTGCCGGGGATAATCCATCATACAACACTGGTTAGTCCAGGGAGGAAATGGTAGAATGGTTGCGAGGTGCTGATAGCATGGACTTGAACAATATGTTCATGTGTTGTAGGGAACATGGTCAGAGCATATCCTGACTTTCTCAACCATGATGGTGTATCCATGCTTGTTATAGATCAGTGGATGTGGGATGGTCCTGCCACAGAGGAACTTCCAGCCTTTGTCCCTCCAGGTTGAAATCAAAACCAGAAAAGTGTATGGTCCATGGAAATCTGTCCTTTTGGAGATATACAGATTTAATGTAAAACAGATAATTCAACCTGTATTGAATAAAAAAAGAAAGGCGGCTAGTGATGTAATGCTAACATTTCCATAGTAACCGTGATGTCATAGAAGCATAGGGTTGCCTGGGATATAATCCATCATACAACACTGTGGTTAGTCCAGGGAGGAAGCAGTTGAATGGTTGCGAGGTGCTGATAGCATGGACTTGGACAATTTGTACACGAGTGGTAGGGAAAATTAAGATTACTTTTTAGGGGGATACTACACTAGTCAAGGTTGTCTGCATTATAAAACTGTTTGAATATTTCATTTCTGCTGATTTGAACATGATGTAAATGTTCATATATTAGGTTCTTTTATGATTTGGGGGCTTATTTTTTGGTATTTCAGGGGTAAAATTGCCCTAAACTCTCATAATGCTTGTTTTATATCACTGAAGGGATATGAGACAAGAAATCATATTCCATGAAAAAGACAACCAGCAAACACACACACACACACATACATACACATAATCCCAATGCAAGTGTTGTATTTCATATTAAAGAGTATAAATCATCTATTATTAATATTTTTGTTTATTTTTTGCTAGTAAGTGGTTAATGAATTTTTACGATGATACGATACATTTAATATTTGGGGCTTGCAGGCTGTTCAATTTTTGATTTGACTAACTAAAATATATTCGCTAAAAAAAAAAAAACAATTATATTTTCCCCTTCACAGTCCACGCAGCGGTGATTGCCATCAACGATGCCATCGACCACCAGGTCGCCTCCAACACGATGAAGGTGATGAGGAACCCCAACGCCCTCCTCGTCAATCTCGATGACGTTAACGAAGATCAGTACCAGGAATGTCTCTACGAAGCCAAGAGTGGGAAGGCAGCGGCAGCACTGAACAAGGTATGGATGGTATGGTGTCTGTCATCGGGCTAATTTTTCTTTTCATTCAGCTTTAATATAGAGATATATGTCTGAGGATGATTGATTAAACCGTGATTGATAAAATTTAAAAAAACTTCTGCTTTTATATGAAACTGAATGGCATTAAACAAGATATTTACTTTGAAGCCAGAGGGATAAGACACCAGCAACACTGTTCGGGGGGCTTATTTTGTTTGATCTTGATTGTACAGTGTAGTTTATTGGGTAAGATTTTTGGGGTGATCAATCAGTATGTTTCACTGTCAAATTCAGTAAATAGTAATTGAAGATATTAATTAGTAGTATAATGAAGCCAAGGGTGATAATGCATTGATCAGCAGCACTGAACACGGTACACCTGTATGGTCTTCAGGAGGCTAAGTTTGTTTGGTACAGAGTTCTGCTTAATAAACATCTTGTGTACAGGTAATCAAGATATTTACAAGCGTACCTCTGAAAAATCAAGCCTCTTTTTATAATAACGTTCTAGTTTTGTTGTTTATTCATAAAAATAAAAAAAATTTAATTTGTGTCAAAATAAAAATGGAGGCATAATTTTGTTTATAGAATTTAAAGAGACATTATAATAGATGTTTGTTTTTAGAGATGTTTCTATTAGAGAGGGGTTATAATGTATAAATTTAATAAATTTTACATATATATTTTTCATACCCTTTTATCTGATTCTAAACACACAGCCACCAGTGCAGGTATTGACAAGGGTTATATGATCTCACTTTGGATTGTACAACTTTATGTTCATTCAGTTTATCAGTTTTAATATAACATTATACTTTTATTTTTAGATTTTGAATAACATGGGTACAAATTAATACAGATAATCTACACAGTATGCTCCATATTTTGTTCTAATTGATTCCAGACTTTTGATATCTTTTCTCCATCAGTTCAAAGGAAGTTTGTTTTTCGGTATTACTGAGTTTTCCATTCATTTTTTTGTCTATTAGAAGGAGTATTTTGGTTGAACTAGTTATAATTTGATTGATTTATTTAAATTATTACAGTCATGTAATGTTCACCTAATGTTCAATTTGTGTTGTTGCTTTGGTAAGCCTTTCATTTTAGGAGGACAGGATATGATTTCTGTGTCATAGTTTTCTTGTTGATTCAATGTTATTTTCAAAGGTTGTACATTTTTTTCTTCTTTTGTTTGAATTTAATTACATCTAAGATCAAATAATTGAGTTTGAAATAGAAATTTTATATTATGCCTCATTTTATTTGTATTTTCTCACAATTTGAGAAATGTCATTTAAACCTAATGGCCCGGTCAGATATCAACGGATAGCGGAAACGAATGCCCAACGAATAGAAAATTTGCGAAATGAAATTATCCGGTGATGAAAGTCGTCCCCATTGCTTTATGTACAAAACATAGAACAACGTACATCACCGGACAAGGAACGGACAAGAAACGCATACGAACGGAGACGAACGGATGGAAAATTTAGCTCTCCGTTTGACGTCCGTTTACGCAATCCGTTGATATGTGACCGGGCTATAAAGGGGGAAATTCCTGTCCAGCACATTTCTCTTTATTCACACGGAATTTAGTTTGACACATTTCAGATACTTATCAACTTTTGCTTCCACCACAAATGTTTGTTTAATTTTAATACTTTTGTTGAAATTTGTATGTATTTTGCTCACACAGAATGCCTTATGGACATTATTTTTTATAGTCACGAGTAGTTCAGTAAAATAAATCAGCTATTGTAAGAAATGTTACAAATGCTCAAAATCATAAAAACAAACTTACATGTAGAGTCACTTAAAAGGGAAATGAAACGCGGGAATTTTCGCTTACTGTTACTGATGTGCATTATTCATGTCACTTCTAGTCACCAATAATGGAAATAATCAAAGTTTTTGAAAACACTATCAACTGTTTTGACTGACCACTTACCACTGGATGGAGGCTGCCATGTTTACACATGGTGCAGTTGGAAAAAATGGCAGCCTCCAGTGTTCAGTCAAAACAGATGATAGTGGTTTCAAAACGTGGATTATTTCCATTATTAGTGATACCCAAGAGGAAATATACAACAAGAAGTGATGGGAATTATGCATTTATCGGTAATAGTGAGAGAAAATACCAGAAAATACCAGAGCTACCAAGTAATACGGATTGTCCGTATTTAGTATGATTTTTAAAATTAAATACGGCAGTACTATTTGTAAGAAATAAATATGGGGGGGGGGGGGGGGGGAGGGAATCGATTTGGCTTTGCACACAAATTAATGCACCAATGCATAATAGTGGCATGCTCATTAATTATGTATGTTTTGCACTAATAAAAATAAAATAAAATATTAAGTTTCTCAACATATATTTGCTGCGCAGAAAATTACTGATTTTGGGGTGTGAGAATACTGAAATTCTCAAATGGAACTTGGCAGCTCGGATCTACAATGAATTGAAGCTTGTTAATAAGTAGTTCTAGGACCTACATTGTATACGCTTTCCTAATGTATATATTGTGTGTATCGAGGAACAGAGCAATATATATAATTCTATGAATGTTTTGAGAGTCGACCATGGCACTTGGAGGGTTAAAGTAACAGTTATGTTAAACTAAGCTATGTTAAACACCATGAGGAGGTGTTCTAGTCTAGTGGTCCGAGCTCCTCTCTTGGCACCAATCAGCCCAGGGGGGCGTTGCATAAAACTCAAAACACATAGTTGCGTTTGATTTTCGACGCAAGTCACCAAAAATCAAACACAACTTTGCGTTTAAACGCAACTCCGTTGCATAAAGACTTGAGTTTGAAATCAAACGCAACTTTGCGTTTGATATCAAACGCAACTTTGCGTCTGATCCATATCATAATTAAACTTGCGTTTGATATCAAACGCAAAGTTGCGTTTGATCCAGATGTTTATGCGCAACGGTCAATTGCGATCAAATGCAAAGTTGCGTTTGATTTTGCATTCGATCAAACGCAAAATCAAACGCAGCTTTGAGTTTTATGCAACAACCCCAGGTTCAAACCTAGGCTGCGTATCTCGGATGGTGACGATTAACATCGGTCATATGCTAAAATAACTAGACGTAAATAACCGTTATAATTGTTTGAATGCGTCTTTAACAAACAAAGAACAGCCATATTTAATGCTAACTATTATGATTTTTGTTATGGTTATGGTTATATCTGTTGTATAATTGTTTGAACGCATCTTTAACAAACAAAGAACAACCATATTTAATGCTAACTATTATGATTATTTTTGTGTTTTTTGTGATGGTTGTGATCTGTTGCAGTCGACCATTCCCTCAGAGGAAGATATGGATGCCTACGATATGCTGCTCACTCAAGCGGAAATACAGGGCAACGTCAACAAAGTCAATGGTAAGTGTTTTTATTTATTTCATATTTGTGACCGGCTATAGCAAAACCCTACACTCTTCCGTAATTCATGTTTTGAAGAAATGGGCATTTTTAGTTCACATAATTTGCAAAAGACTTATGATTGTTAAATTGAAACAATCATATCTTCGCCAATTATTGACCAAGTTGTTAGAAAAAACATTTATAAATGAAAGCTTGTGATGAGGCCTTTCTAATGGTATGAAAATCTACATTTTGATTTTTACCGACAAGTGCAGGGTTTTGCTATAGCCGGTCACATTTATCTATTTATTTCATATTTATTAGCAGGGTAACCCCATCAGTAATCTGGAACATTTTTTCAATGGGCTCTGTGATAAAGTACTTTATTATTTGTTTAAGTGAATGATTAAAAGGAAAGGGGTACATTGAGGTTAACCAAGCACTTAAGAAATTACAATTGTTGGGCAAGATAAGGAAGTTACTGTGGTTAAGATTCAAAGTACTTAGGACATAAGTGTTACTGTGAAAGATAACTGTGGTTAAGAAAGCACTTTAGAAATGAGAATTATTGCGAAAGATGGGGAAAGAAACTTGAAGTACAAATTTAAACAAATACAGCTTATCATTATAGATCGATATGTCCAAAAAATTATCATAGTTATTGGAAATATTTAGGCCCACACAAGTTTGGTGATAACACTATTTATGATTTAGTATTTAGTTTGTCCATCAACATCAATACACTCTAAAAAACAATTCAGGGCTAGTTCCAAACATACTTCGCTTGGGTCTGTGGAGAATGTTGGTCATAAATTATTCCAAAATGAAATCTTTGTCAATTGGTTAAAATAAAACAACAAATAATTATCAGTATTAAATGTTGAGATATTTCGGGAAAACTTCATTCAAAACTTAATTAATAACCACAAAACTTCCCTTTAAAGATTTGGGGGAAAAGAATTTGTACTTGTACTTGATACATTGGACATGTTGCATATGTCCTGTCCCATCATGTTAAAGTGATTGTGAGTGGATAGGATCAGCATTGAACACACGTCGTGTAAATCCCACAGCAAGCAGGATAGTGACCTTGTATACACTAGGGGATTAGATCTTCACTCGGCAGAGGGCGATGGCCAGGAGCTAAGGCGGTGCGCAGTTACTATTACAGGAAGATGACAGGGGGTTGAATCTTGGCAATCCTGCACTTAAGGGGGATATATTGTTTTTGCTGAATTTTGGTCGCTAACTTCAATTTTCCTACTGCCCATAGTCTATAGCCACTAAATCTAATTATGGCAAATAAATCTAACTTATAGCCACTAAATCTAACCATAGTCCCCAAATCTGACTTATAGCCACTAAATCTGACCTATAGCCACTAAATCTGACCTATAGCCACCAAATTTAGGGTTAGGGTTAGGGTTAAGGTTAGGGTTGAAGTTAGCGACCCAAAATAATATATCCCCTTAAAGTGCAGGATTGCCTGAATCTTTAGGTCTAGTGGCCCAGGTGCTGATGGCCACCAGTAAATGTCACTTGGCCACTAACTCTAGTATTGGCCAGCTGCAGCAACAACTATTGCCCGGCGCAGACAGAGCTGACTCGACTGGTTGTCATTCCGATCGGCTCAGTTTTCAGTGCCTCGCGACACACATTTTGCCAGTCGAGAGACAGTCGGATGCCAGTTAGGGCCGATTGAACAAGATAAATCTGCTCCGACCGACCGGGCCCAACTCTAGCCTGATTGAAACCAGTCGGGTCGGGTCGAGTCGGCTCTGTCTGCGCTGGGCTTTACATGTAGGATCTGCAACACACACAAAGCGATGGTGAGAGTCTAGCTGATGTGTCATTTTGTTTGGCCACCTGAAAGAAAAACTTAACCCGTTCAGGGACTGGTCCCGAAAAAAACTCTGGCTTTGGTCTATGGAGAAGTGAGAATACATGTTATAGCAGATCAATCAGTCCTAAATTGGTTAAGGAAGATCCCTGATCTTTAAGACCAGGGGGTGTTTCACAAAGATCCTAAGTTGAACTTAACTCTAAAATGGACTTGAAAAGTATGTAAAGCCATTAGTTTCTTTGGGGGGGGGGGAAATGTAAAAGTCCTTTTAAAAGGCATAAAATGTTGTTTCAAATCGCTAATATTTTTCTATTATCAAGGAGCTTTTCATGTTCTTGATGCAACATTTATGAAAAGTCTAACATTCTTGTTTTTTGCTTTGGAATATATTTTATTCCAAGGCTACAAATGGCTTTCCATAATATTTAAGTCCAACTTTATAGTGCTAAGTTCAACTTAGAATCATTGTGAAACACCCCCCAGGTGTCTGAATATCACCCTCTTGCATTAATGGCCGTAAGTAGAAGTAAAACGGCCTCCTAAGTGAGGCATTCCGATTTCTTCCTAACATTCAAGCACGGTAGAAGCGAGGAGCTTCTTTGTTGAATGAAAACTATTAATTAGCAGGATAATGACCTTGTATACACGTGGGATTTGAGATCTTCACTCAGCAGTCAGTGGCCAGGAGCTAAGGCCGGTGTGCAGTTACATGTACAGGAAGCTAACAAGAGCAGGGCTAGAAGGAGAACCCCTTGTCGATAGAGAGCGACATTTGCCCCCACTTCCTCTTACTGTTAACCGATTCAGGACTGGTCACAAAATTACTCAGTTAATTCAGTTTATTAAGAACATACTGCTGAAAACTGCTAATCTCCTAAAAATCGCCAATTGTGATAAAATGAAAGTTGTATAGAGCCTAGCTTTCAATCCTAGCAGGATCTTCGTCAGGGCAAAAAATGACCAACACAGTGTTGACTCATTGTATGAGCTGTGGAACAGTGGAAGATGTGTGTAATACCCATATCAGTCTTAAATGGGTTAAAAACTGAGTACCTCCCCCTCTCAGGCAGCCCCCTTTTATATCCCTTATCTGCAAGTACCAGTGCATGTAGATACCCCCCCCCCCCCCCCCCCCCCCTGGCCGATGAAGACTCATTTCCCCTCCCCCTCTCTCCCCCCCTTTCCCTTCCCCTTCCCCATCCCCTTTACTTGGTCTAGACTAAACCCATTTAATACCTCGTTCATTCATTAAGTCAGTCAATTAGTTAGTCAGTCATTCATTTTAATATACCTTCATATATTAGCTATGATTTCATTTCCTCCCTTTAACCCCCTTCCTCTTTCTCAATTATTTATATCTCACAACTGTCATTACACCCCCTCCTCTTCCCCACCTCTTGATTTAGTCACCTATCATTGCCTATAGATACACATGAACTCCTTCACTTCAAATCAGCTACTTTTGACTATGGTCGAAAGCGCTACAGACGCTTTAAAATTCAAGCTTAAATATTTCCATAATTAGGGAGATATTTAAAAAAATCAAAACCCATCCAAGCCAAACAACAAGGTACAACAGAAGAGTCTCACAAACTTAATGGATCACTTTATATTGTAAATGATTTGCATTAGTCATATCATGCCCTAAAGATATTCTTGCTAAATACATGTACTGTTAACTAAATAGGAATTGGCACACTGTGTCCTGAAATGACCTCTTTGACTCAACAAGAAAAGATTACAACTCACAGAGTATAAATCCCTTGCCTTGGAGATGATGCAATGACTTTATAATTAGTACATGACCAACTGTGCTCCTGTAGTCTTTAGATTTAGTAATATTGCTAGCCTTGTTTTGCCTTGTCATTGATACAAATCAATTAGTAAATTGTATCCCTTTTACCCTGGTTCATAATTTCAGTTTCAAGGTTGGTTGATCATTTTGCATTTGAACCTTTCTCTGTTATATGCCCTTTTATTGACATGAATTACAGATTTTAATTTTGCCTTTTAATGTTATTTACAAATCTACATTCCACCCTCCATGGCTCCACCCCATTCCCGACCCTCTAGCAGTGCTCAAAGTTTGCACAGGCCTGCTGGCCCGGGACCACTCAAATACCATCATTTGCAAAAGTTTAAGACCACCTGGGAATTTGTGGGTATTTCAATAATTTGGAATGCATTCTTTTGTCTCATTGAATGATTACATAACATGTTTAATACAGTGGTCATGGAAACAATGTCAAAGAGTAGTTCAAGTGTGATACAAAGGTTATGCGTTGAAAATAAAAAGTATGTCTGAAAAATAAATATGTTTAACTTTGTTTTTTCTTTGAGTTATTGCATTTTGGAAGGGTGGTCTTAAACTTTTGCAAATGATGGTAAGCTTCAGGCCACTAACTTCTATTGTCTGTTTCAGGTTTTGTTTGTACTTGCCTGAGTGGGCCACAAGGCAAAAAGGTTTATTTATAGCGTTGGCCCTAGTTTTTAGTTCAGTCACTTGTTTTAATCCTTGAGAACTTGACATTGTTGGTTTGTAAAATCTCGCAAGTTTGCTGTTAAGTGCCCTGAAATAACCTATTCGTCACTTTCAATTTCGAAATGATTTTAGTACACAGTAGCTGTGACATTGTATAGTTTTATTAATGAAGATTTTTAATTTTTAGCAAATCATTATTTAATGCTGTAGCCAAGCCAATTTTCTATGTACAATGGTGCACAATATACAGTTAACTCTAGTTTCAAAAACATTTGGTCCAGTAAAAAAAAATATATATATTTAAATCAATTTTACAATAATCAGTAAGCTTAAGAAGTAAATATATTATTTTTTCAGACCAGAACAAATTTAGTGCTCTCAATCCTTAATTTTTCCTTCTGAGATTACATTATTCCCTTTAAAGAATTATGGTCCCCCAAGTTCACGTAAGCTAATGGTATAACATGTGAATCCACAGTGCCTATCAAGTGTCTCTAGAGATTTCCTTAACTTCTTAGACCCTGGATCTAGTAAAAAATAAAATTTTGATCTCGATTGATGAGGCAAATTGACTGTTCCTGCCCTCATACAGATCCTGAAATAGCATCATCCGACTTTACAGATTGACTAAAGGGATTGATATCGTCTTGAGCTAGATTTATTAATAACACCTAAAGTGTGGAGTTACACGTAATGGTGTTAATACTGAACATGTATATGTCCCCACTCCCCGTGTTGTCTTTTGTTCTTTGTTTCCTTTTTTAATTTTTACTCTTTGTCTGTCTTAATTTACATCTTCCGTATCATACTTCAGTTCATGTCTCCATTGTTAACTTAGCCCATTGAAAATAATTGTACGTTGGTATCTAGCATTCAAGATATTTCAAGCACATTGCTCAACGGCTCAGTTGAGAGCATTGTCATCAAATGAATATTGCTTGTTTTCTCGTTATGTATTGTACATGTAGTGTAAATACATGACATTAAAATCTCATGATTTTTCCAGAGCAGACCAATGTTTCTGCCATTAAATACAATAAAGTGTTAAAAGTTCCTTGGCCTAAGTCCAATATGTGAATCACCATGCCATGTAAGATTGTAGGTTTTTTTTTTTTTTTTATGATATCCTGTTGTAGAAATGCTGGGGAATACCAGAATTATGAGAAATTACATGAAATTTCTCATCAGGAATGTTCAACCTAGAAAGGATGTTGAAATATACCCTTTGACTTATCACTTCCTGTCTGGAAAGTTCTGTGTATGATCAAAAAATTAAACCTGCTCCCTGCTGGACTTTGCAATTCCCATAGAGTTTATCCAGGGCCCATCAGGTTCCAATATGCAATGATTTAATTGTGGGTTGAGACCAAATTTGCTTACAGAAATTAAATTCACGTGTGTTCATCAATTGCATTAATTGTTCGCAGATTGCAATGGTTTGTATCACTCAATCAGACAAAACGTTAGCTTGATAAGGGAAGCATTAAACAAATGTATACATATGTATTTTCTAGAATAGTATATATCCTGTTAATAAACAAAGTAGTCAAGTAAGTGGCACATCAAACTGACAGTTTGCCAACATTAAAAATATCTGTATTATTTATCATTTGTTTCTCGCTATTATAGTCAATGCACAACTGGATAAGGTGAATGGTCTCCTGGGTAGCCGGAACGCACAAGAGCTGCTGGATGCATTGATGAATCCCGCCCTTGGGCTGAAAGATGTTTTTAAAGAGAACGCAGAATGGTATCTATCCACACTACAGCAGGCCAGACAAGACAAAGCTGAGGTGAATACAGTCAAACCTGTCTATACATGTAGCAGCCAACCTGCCTATAGTGGCCACCAAAAGTGATCCCCTGCAGAGAAAAATAATGTTATGAAACCTAGGGTTAGGTCACTTGTCTAAAGTAGCAACAAAATATAGTGGCCACTAAAATATATCCCCTGCAAAGCATAGCGGTGTTAAAATAATGAATCTTTCTATGGAGGTTAATACCTGTTGACAGTGGTCACTATTCACAAGTTTGACTACTGTATCAGGAGTTGTTGTATGCTATTGCACATAAAGCCATTATTTTTTGTTTTGTTTAGAATAAAGCTGTTGTCATCAAATACTTAATATTGTTTACAAAATCTTGTCATGATTTTGGTTATTGATTGTTTCGGTCCAACACCAAGTTACCAACTACTGCATCATCAAATTTAGCATTCTACACTGTAAATATTGCAAAGTGCATGCCTATTATCTGTATGTGGGAGCAATGCCTGCTGTTACCTGAAATAATCTTGCAATTTTTGCATCCATATTCAGAGTTCTGGGGACTCATACCCAAGACTGACCAAAGAAGAGTTACAGGCAGGATGATATGTAGAAAACGTTGTATGATTTTGTTATTTACCATCCTTACACAAAATGCAAACCTATTTTCATTTTGCTGTTATAAATAATCCTATTTTCTTTTTTGCCTCCCATATACAGAGTTCGGGGGACTCAAACCCAAACCTGACCAAAGAAGAGTTACAGGCAGGATATGTAGAAAACGTTGTATGATTTTGTTATTGACCATCCTTATACAAAATGCAATTCTCCTATTTTCATTTTGCTGTTATAAATAATCCTATTTTCTTTTTTGCAATCCATATACAGAGTTCCGGGGACTCAAACCCAAACCTGACCAAAGAAGAGTTACAGGCAGGAGTCAATGCGGCTAACATTCTCGCCAAGGAGGAGAGGGATGGTAAGTATAACTTTAATTTATTTAGTAAAACATCAAACCATTTTATAATCCCTCCTGCCTTTCCTCCTTCAGTCACCATCACTCCAACCTTCTATCATTTGATGATGATGGTGATGATGGTAATGATGATGATGGAGATGGTGATGATGATGATGATGATGGAGATGGTGATGGTGATGGTGATGGTGATGGTGATGGTGATGATGATGATGGTGATGGTGATTGTGATGATGATGATGATCATCATCATGATCATGTGATCATGATGATGCGGCTAACATTCTCGCCAAGGAGAGGGATGGTAAGTATTACTTAAATTTTGTTATAGTAAAATATGAAACCATAATATCCCTCCTGCCTTTCCTCCTTCAGTCACCATCACTCCAACCTTCTATCATTGATGATGATGATGATGATGATGATGATGGTGAGGGTGATGATGATGATGGTGATGGTGATGGTGATGATGATGATGATGATGATGATGATGATGATGATGCACATGCACATACAAAATGACATACAAGAACATGAGGACATTGACTCACTGATGATCCTTTATTCTTACGTTATTCCATTCAATCTATCACTTGAATTTTCTGACACACGAGCAGCTCATGGAAGCCCTTTGTGAGACCCAAAGCCAAAAAGATAGCTCAAAGTCATACATTTAGAACATTAAATCGCTGATGGAACCCTTGATATCATACCATTCTGTTTTTTATCTTAAAATGTTTAAAGTTGGTGTAGCAATTCAAAATATCAACTCTCATATGAAGTATCCTTGATCGTATTCTATATTCTTATTATTTGATTTATAGTTGAAGCATCAGTTAAGAATATCAATGGCCTGATCGGCCATGGAACACCAGAACAGCTCCTGGAAGCCCTCCAGAGACCGGAAGCAAGGCTGCCACCTGTCCACCCCTACTGCGCTGCCCTCTACAAGACTGAACTCTATAAGCTCAAAATCAGCAATGAAGGGGTAAATGAGAGTTTACTGTTATAAAATCATGTTCTGCTGGTATTTGTTGAACTGTGCTTGTTTGTCAAATATATTCCCCCATCTTGTGATCAGGAGCCAGGCAACCCCCTTCCATTAACCCTTACTGACCTGCCCTCAAGACTGAGCTCTTCAAGCTCAAAGTCAGCAACGAAGGGGTTAGTTAGAGTCTACTTTTATATAATTATTTTCTTCTGGTATTGGTTGAACTATGCTTGTTTGTCGAAGGTATTCCCCCATCTTGGGTTGAGGACCCAGGTAACCCCCTCCCATTAACCCCTACTGCCCTCCCCTCAACAAGACTGAGCTCTTCAAGCTCAAAGTCAGCAACGAAGTGGTTAGTCGAGAGTTATTTAACCTGTTTCTTACGTGGTTTTGCAATCCCCATGGAGATATTAGACAATACACCAGGATCCCGAGGCTACTGGCTGTAATACTCTGTAGGGAGTGGAAAATGTGCACTTTTTGTACAGGAATGATTTTAGTGTGTATCCGTAGACCGGGGTAATATTGATAGTGAAGAGCGTTATTAAACTCACGTGAATAGTGCTATTTATAAGTAACCGTTATTATTATTGTAATTTTTAATTAATATTCTGGAGGTATTGTTTTGTCTTTTAATCCATCCTTTCTGCCCTGCACTCTTCAAGACTTCAAAGTCAGCAAATACTAGTAATGGGTTTGATTAATTCAGTGTTGTAGAATTGTTTGTCTCCACACAAGATACGGGAACTAATTTTCAGTTATTGCAAGTGTGTTTGTACAACTGATTCTTTCAATAATGCATTTATTTTCCACTAACAAAACCTTTTAGCACCATTTCCCTTGGCCATCATAATTTTTTTTTAAAGCAACTATGATAAATTTACATTCAATGGTTGCTTGTTATTCCCTTTTTGACAGTTACTGGTACCACATTGATTGTATTTAGGGGTAAATTTCTTTATTAGTATTGAGTCTTTTGTTTATCTGATCCATTTCCATTTCTTTCTCTTCTCAGGACTTAAATCACGAACAACTACAGGATGCTGTAAGAGGTATGTAACCACTTGATCTCTCAAATCGTATATATTCTACTTTTAGTAGGACTTTTTCCTGTGGTCCATGGATCACATTTCTACTCTTGAAAACATGTTTTTCTTTGAGATTCCCATGTGAATGTCTATCTATATTCATATTGATAGACGTGTTACAACGCAAGCAAACAAGTTGTGACCTAGCGGTTGCTTAGTTTGAAATCGGCCATCTTCGACTCACTATCAAAAACTAAAACCCAAATGATTGCAGTGTGTATCCGTTGACCGGGGTAATAATAATCGTATGAAGCGCTATGATCCCCACGGGAATATATACATTGTAACTAACCGTTATTATTATTATTATTAAATACATATTGTTTAGAACCATTAGTATGTGATAACAAAAGAGTGTGTTGCCATCACTTTGATACGTTGATGCTATGTACAGGCATTGTGCAATAAAAATGTTCCATTGCCTTGACTAGGATTTTTCCAAGGAGCAAATTTCAGGATTCATCCCCTATAGTAAAGATTTTCAGCTCGTACTGAAGCAAAAACATTGTAAAAGGGATTCCTATTTTTGTTTTAACATTCAGGCCAATATTACAAGCTCTGCCTTAATGCATTTTAATGCCTGATTTCATGGGGAGCATGTTAATATTTTGATTTGTGATGAGCTGGCTATGACTGTGATCTTGTTACAGATGACAAGTAGTCTACATACACAGATTTTTTTTATTTGAGAAGCCACAAATCAGTCAAAATACACGCAGCTATGTGGATACTAAATGTTCCCAATTCCATAAGAAAATGCATGGTAGACCAAGTTGCCATAGTAATGGGCTATTTACTTTTAAAGGGCAATGAAACCCAAGCAAAATGTTGCTTTCATAGTCTTGAAGAGATTAAGAAGAATAATCTCTGAAAGTTAGAGCATAATCGGGTAAGAAACAAGAAAACTACGGCTCTTTGAAGATGTCCATTTATTCCTATGGGGAACTCAAATTGGCAACGCACTCTGATAAGTGTGTGGACAACTCCCCATATGTTTTATACACAAATGTTCCCATTTTTATAATTTTCTTCATAGTCACATTTTTCCATTCCCCCAGCTCATGATATGTTATGTATAAAAGCATTCTACAAAACATATGTTGAACTCGAACGAAGGGTAAACATCAATTTTGAGAAAATTGAACAAAACTGAAATTTTTTGTACAAAATGTATGGGGAGTTGTCCACAACTTTGCCAGAGTGCGTTGCCAATTTGAGTCACTCAAAGAAATACATGGCTCTTTTCAAAGAGCCATAGTTTTCTTATTTCTTGACCGATTGTGCTCAAATTTTCAGAGACTATTCATTATATTTAGTGTCTTATAGTGCATACAACAATTTGTCTGGATTTCATTGTCCTTTAAATATGGCAAGATGATGTTATGCAATTTTGTGTACCAATGTAGATTGCTAAAACAAATCACAGCTTCAAGAAATAAACACAGCTAGGTTTGAAGACGGCAGTTGCGAGTTTCATAATGAAACCAGTCTGTGGTTTGAGACTACTGATAGGAAGTGGATAATAAGTGAGAGGAAAAGTGGTGCAGTGTACTTGGGAGTTCTGGGGATTAGAACATCGCAAAGGGGGGAAAGAAAAAGTTGCAACATCCATAATAACAAGGTGCAATGCCAAGCCCTTTAAAGAGTTGTCAGAGACAAACACAGGATATATTTTGCTAAAAAATAAATCCATTATTACAATTTCGACATGACTAGAGCATTGGAGAAGGGGAACGAAAATCACAACAGCTATAGCAAGACACAATGGAAAATACTTTCAAGCTTTGTCTGGGACCAAGTGGATTCATTTTGCTTACAAAAATGTTTAATGTCATTTTAACGAAATTGTATAGGACTAGAGCGTAAGAGAGGGGGAAGGGATAGTTGCAACATCAACAGCAAGGTGCAATGCCAAGTCCTTTCAAACTTTCTCAGGGACAAAGATAGGATTTGTTTTGCTACAAAAGTATAATACCAATATACAAAATATAAACAGGACTAGAGCATAAAAGAAGGGGGAGGGATAAGTTGCAACATCAATTATAGTAAGCTGCAATGCCAAGCCCTTCCAAGGTTTGTCAGAGACACAAAAACAGAATTCTTTTGAAGATATGATATTTGGCTTGCTAAAATGTACGTTTGCAAATAGGACCCATTCTGCTTATTCAAGTCAAGGTAGTATTTTAACTTAATTTCAAACTTAATCTTTAATCAGAGGGGAAAGAAAGCATGCTGAATTGCCCAGCCCTTTCAAGCTTTATCACATACACATAGACAGAATCTTGGAAGGATCAAACATTGTTTTGTTTGTTTGTAAGAATGCAGTACAATGTGTCTTTGAATTATTGTTTATTCTTGTTTTATTTTGTTTTGATTTTGATTGGTTTTGTTTTTTGTCAAAGTGAAGGTTCCTATCTCCTTTAATTGAATAGATCGCCCATTTGGTAAGGGAAGGAAACACATAACATCCTAGGGAAGTTTCAATGCCAAGCCTACATGTATTTAAAGTGAAAATCGAACCTTTAAAGGCTTTAATCTGAACTAATATTTGAAGACGTTTTTAATTTTGTATGACATAGATTCTCCATACCCCCTAGCTATTGCCATTGGGACCTGTCATGAATGAATTGAATTGAAGGAATTTATTTTATTAAAGAAAACAAAAATGTAATTGAAGAAAAAACACTGTAACATAATTATGTTTTTGAAAGTACATTGATCAAATAGATTTGAGCATTATACATGTACTTTGAGTTGAGAAAGGTTTAAAGCATGAGGCAACTCACTTTTCATCTCTCATACATACAAATACAACATTTCATCGAAAAAGGGTATGTGTACAGTTAACCTGTTCAGAGCCCCGTTGCAGAAAGAGATACAATCGATTGTAAGTTACGATTGATCGTAAGTCAGAACATTTAAGCGTTTCAACCAATCAGATTTGCGCATCTAGAACACGTGATCTGACTTACGATTAATTGCAACTTACAATCGATTGTATCTCTTTCTGCAACGGGGCCCTGGACGACCAGTCCAAAATACTTGAGCTTGTGTCTGTGGAAAATTTATGTAAAGGGGAAATTCAATTGTCTTGCAAATGTTAACCTATTCACTTAACGAACCTGGTGTGTCATAAATATGTTTATATCTCTACTGGAAATGCAATATCTTGTAGGTAAGATATTAAAACCATTTCCCTTTTTCCCTTTTTCTGATGATGTCATCAACAACAAAATAGTTGCTATGCATGGACATTCCCCCACGTTTTAAAGGGATTTAGTAACTTTGTTGACAAGTGCAAAAAGTGATGCTTGAGTTAATAAAATGTGTATTGGTGTGATCTGATATGTCCAGAAAGTAATGTGTGAAAATTCCAAGTTAATTGGATGTTATTTGGCTGAGAAATGAGCGAAAATGCAATGTGATGTTCACTTACTCATTGCACTTACTTTGTACACAGCTGAAAAGGTCCCATAGATAATTTCATATCTGAACACTTCAATTGTAAATATCTTTTGAAGAAATGGAAATTTGAAAAAACGAAACCTGTCCCATGATTTTATTCTTAATACAAATAAAACAAGGTATGAGGGAACCGCTAGAATTCCAATTTGATTTTGAGGATTTGGACAATGTTACTAAGTCCCTTTAAGGAGCAGGCACGTGCCTACATTGTACATTGTATATGCGGGGTATAGATAGAATTAAATTAAGTGTATTTCTTAACTTGGTCTCCTGCCAGGAGCTTTCTGCTTCATGGTGATCATATTGTTTATACATTTACATGTATGCATGTAGGTGACTCAATATGCTGTCAATTTGTTGCTGTTTCTACGTTGTTTGTATTAAACTACCAGGCAATTATGAAAGTAATTTCAAAACCATACATATCCTGTCAGCATTACTGAGTTTCATAATTCAACTACAAATATTTTTAAAATTACAAATTTATCGGCTGTAATTGATTCAGGACACAAATCAATAGCTCTAGCCGCAGTACAAAATCAGTGGCATAGCCCCTCCCCCGGCCATGTGCCCCGCCCCCCCCCCCCCCCTAACTACGCTCATGGTACAAATTGATTTTAGAGCTACATGTAAGAATGAGGGAAATAACGGAGTGACATTTCAAGAATTGTGGCTTTGTTTGAAACAAGGTTCCATTGAGCTTTTTCCCCTCTTTAGACTTAATATATCCTTGGGTACAAAGTGTAGTGTTCGTACCCTTGTAAATTGCATTACAATATCCACAACAAGTGCATACATGTACATAAACGATATAGTAGACACGTCCTGTATGTACGCTCACATACATGTACACATACATGTACATGTTCAATTTCCTGTAATACATTAATACATGTGACTGCTGAAGGTCATGGTTAATTCTATTTTTAAAAATTTAAACAATTTAAAAAATGAAAGCCATGAATATAACATGTTCAGTCTATGTATAATGTATGATTTGTCTGCCATAACATCATTTACAGTTAGTAGGTTAACCCATTGCCTACATGAGCCTTGTGGAAGCTGTACATGTATTTACTCTGTGGGGATTGCAAGACCTAGTACCTGGAACAAGTTAATTCAAACAAAACTGTGTCCCTAAAACATGCACCCTGTTTCCTGTATGAAAGTGATCATATGTGAATGCTCGAGGTCACATTTTTTCTCAAAAACCTTTTTTGAAAATCTATCAAGTACACTTACATGTACATTTACATGTACATATATGTGGTTGTGATTTGAGGGCCATTGCTCCTTTCCATCCCCATGGTTAAAGGAATAGTTGAGTTTTGGTAGAGAGGGCGCTACACAAGATAATTTTTTTTGTGAGATAATGAAAAATTGAGTGTCAAATTTGAAAGAGCATACAATTTTAATGGCAGAATAAACTTTATTTGATCAAAATCGGTTCAGAAAAGGCTGAAATATCCATAAACATAACCATTTGTAATCAATGTGGGGCCCCACAAGTATTCGATACTTTTTGAACCAGCTGTTAAAATTTGTTTTAAAATGCTTCCTCTTTTCAAAAAATGTCAAAAGAGGTTTTTTTTGTTTTTTTTTGATTATCTCTCTATCTAATCACTATTTCAACAAAACTTTACATGCACAATATTTTATTTAAAATGGTTTAAACAAATGCATTTTTTGAAAGTGCCCTCTTTAGTTTAAACAGCTCTTTTTTAATGATAACAGGCTTTTTACTTAGTCGTTTGTATTTTTGTTTTTTCCTTTTGAGCATGGTGGAGTTTGTATTAGTTTGTAATGTAATGGTGCATGTTTTGGTTACTAAAATTCAGTTTGACTAAAACTGTCCTCTCTCTACCAGAACTCAACTATCCCTTTAACCCATCGTGTAAGGGAAATTAGTGGGTTCTGTATTATCTCTAATGGCTTTGCAAAATCTCGGTAGTGAACAGGTTTAAAAAGTAAGAACTTAATATTCCATTGTGAACTCGTGTGGGGAAACATACAATACAACCTGTGTGTAGTGACCATCAATAGTAAAGGAAACAAGAAAAGTGGAAATATAGAGAGGTGACCTTTATGAACAGGTTCCATAACATTGTTTTTCTCTGCAAGGGATACATTATAATGGTGGCCACTATAGGCAGTTTTGATTCTATAGACGGGTGGTCACATAGTCAGGTTCTGTAACATTGTTTTTATGGTTGGGGGATACATTTTGTTGACCACTATCGGCAGGTTAGCTGCTATAGACAGGTGGTGGCCACTCAGTTTGACTGTGTATCAAAACATTTACATTTTAATTGTTGCCATGAGCTGAAGGAAACATCCCTATCCCTTTACCCCCTCCCCCCCCCCCCCCCCTGTCCCCCACCTCCCATCTTGTGTGTGTTGACAATAGCTCTGTCTCTTCAAACATGTGAGAATTAGGATCCGAGGTTAATAACAGTTTTATAATTGAGATGGGGTAGGATTATAAATAATTACAGAAAATTGGTCTAAGTAAGTTGCCTATTTATAAACATGTCACTCTATAAAAAGAATGTTCAAGTTTGACATTTTTAATCTGCAGTCAAGCAACTGTAATCCAAAGAGATCAACATTAGTTTAAAGGGACATTGTCCATAGTAATTCCATCATCCTCTTATGAATTCCTACAGCACAGAGATGTTTTAATCCACTTAGAACTGAATCAAATAAATTGGGCAAATCAACTCAATTTCAATTCTGTAATGGTCTGTATCATGTTGTCTCACAGTTGTGTCAGCAGTTGCAATAAGAAACAAATACATCAATGTGGAACGAGTCGAGAAGAACTTTGAAATTCTACTACACAAAGATGCCTCAACCATCTTAATAGGAAACTGAGGATACTTCTTGTGATTAGAAAATGTATAGATTTATCTAGATAATAGATCAATTTACAGATATGTAACAATTGTATTTTTTTTTATTTTTATTGTTTTGTTCTTTCCATAGTACTGTCGGCAGTTGCGATGATAAACCAATGCGTCAATGTGGGGTAGGCAGAGAAGACTTGTGAATTTCTTAAGCACAAAGATGCCTCTACTCATGAAAGAACTCACACAATCTTCAGACACAGTGCATATTAAATAGTATTTATTAAAAACAACTCTTTTATTGTTTTGTTCTTTTGATAGTACTGTCGGCAGTTGCGATGATCAACCAATGCGTGGATTCAGGACAAGCGGAGAAGACTTGTGAAGTGCTACGAAACGAGGATGCGTGTTTGGCGGACGTAGAGGCCGATAGTTCCCTCCATCAGAGGTATCAAGATCAGCTACTCGCCTGCAAGAGGGCAAAAGCTCAGGTAAATGATAAACTCATGATGGACATTTCTCCCTTTCGTAACAAAATCTTAAGATCATAGCAAATTTCTAAAAAAACACTTTTTCACAATGAATGTAAACCCCATGGTCCCTTTCAATTATTTGCTTCAAAATTTAATAAATGTAGTAAAGATGCCATCACATTGCCTATTTCCCATTTTCCATTTTCCAATTGTAAAAAAAAAAGAAAACTAGATGCTAATAATGATGATGATAATTATGATGTTGATATGATGATGATAAAGGCGTTGGTGGTGGTTTATGATGGTGTTGATGATTAAGAGGAGGATGAGGATAAGTTGATGATGATGCTAATGATGAGGAGGATGACGATGCTATCACTTTGCCTATTTCCCAATCGTAAAAATCAAATAAAAAATACCCTAATTCATTAGATCTAAGATCCATATACAGTATGGTGACCAAGAGAGCAATAGCTAAGATAAATGATAATGATGATGATAATGAAAATTATGATGATAATGATGATGATGATGTTGTTATGACGATGATAAAGGTGTTGATGGTGGTTCATGATGGTGGTGATGACAATGGTGATAATGATGATGATGATTAGGGAGAGGATGAGGAGGATAAGTGAATGTTGATGATGATGATGATGATGATGAGAAGGAGGATGACGATAGTGATGATGATGATGATGATGATGATGATGACAAATGAGGAGGGTAATGACGACAAAAGTGATGCAATATAGTTGCTTTTCTACTTTGTTTCTTAATAGTTCATTTTTTAAATTTTTTTATTTTGCTAGGATGGTGAGGATTTCTTGACCCAGGAGGAGATCCAGCAGGTGGTTGATTCAGTCAATGGAGAAATACAGGAAGAACATCAACGTGAGTACCTTATCAAATTCTGCATAATTTCACCTTTAAAGGTGCACCTGTAAAGTGTCAGATATTGCCCAAAATGACATTTGAGACTTCAATCCTGTACCAAAATCATTGTAAGATACATGTATGTCCGAATGATGTGTGAAAGTTTCATTGAAAAAGAACACTGCTTTCCTGGTTAAAAAAGCGAAAATATGCGTCAGCTTTACAACGAATTACTGTATGACGTTTATGAGGTTTATGGCCGTTCAGTAACGCTCTTGAGCTGAATGATAGATATCGTCATACTAAAGGGGCATTAGAAAAAATCTAACCCTATTTTATTCTTCTCTTACCATAAGCTAAACAACAGAAGATAAACGAGGAAGCTCCAAGTAATTTTCGTGGAGTTAGACACTTTACAGGCATCCCTTTTATACAGGACCTATTATTGTGTTGACATATGCAAAAATTGACAAAGAGTTGATAAAGACTGTATTTCTCAAATTTGATATGTCCACTGAGTGATGTGTGGAAATTCCATGATAAATGAATGCCATATGACTGAATAATGAGCGAAAATGCAAAGTAATATTTGCTTACTCATTGAACTGACGTTGTACACAGTTATAATTGTCCAGTAGATGATTATAAGTCTGAATACTTCAATCATACATAATCAAAACGGAAGAGAAATTTCGAAAACCAAAAGCTGTTCCATGCTTCTATTGGTAATACAAGTACAACGAGGTACCACTAGAGTTCTAAATTATTTTTGTGGATTTGGACAATACAATACAGCCTTAAAGGGATCTAGTAACATTGTCAAACCCTCAAAACTTCCTTGGAACTCTAGTGGTTCTCACATACCTAAACATGTGCTTTGTTCAAACCTATATTGTGTTTATGTTGTGCAGTGGTTATTATTTTATAAGCTCCTTGAGTTCTGATAGATGTCCATATGTCAGTTGTAGCACAAGTTTATTTTTTAGTCACTGTCGCAAAGCTCAACAAGTGAGTATTAAATGGGCTCCATGGGTCTGTGAGTGTACAGCATGTATGTGTTCTAATTTAAGTTTTTCTTTTACTATATCATTTCTCAACCAAATTTTTAAAAAAATTATTCTCTTTGTTTTGTATGGTAGAACAACATTTAGGTCCGATGCATCAAGTCTCAACACCGAATAGTAAATTGTCACCCTTTCCCTAATTATGCTAATTTCTGATTTAAAAATCACACACATACACACATGAATGTTTCTTCTCCCTCATTTATCAACCAATTTCAATTCTGATTATTTACTCGGATAAAGCAAAGTTGGCCAAACAAAACCACTTTCCCTACCAACTATGACAATTTACTTCCTTCCTTAATTATGCATATTTATACAAATTTATTCGTAAATCACACAAAATTCATCTTCTTCACTTGTTATCCCATTTGTATCTGATAGAGCTTAGTTGACTGCACTTGTACGCAGCAGGTTGAATTGTACTCATTCATTATAATTCTTATTTATTTGTAGATCATTACTTTTAAAATGCTTCTTCTTTCTCGAGTCATTTAATTACAATTCTTTTTTTTTCTTCTTCTGATAGAGCTTCATTAGCTTAGAAATAAACACTATGTACTGAACTTTCATTGACATTTTACTCTTTTGATAATTATGCTTATTTATTCTTAAATCGTTTTTTTGAAGAAAAAAAAATGCCTGTTTATCCTTAGTAGATAAGCAGTGTAATCTAATGTAAGTTATATACTCACCTGGGAATAAACCTTCTCTTAATACCAAAATTTAACATTTATGATACAATTTGCAATTTACAAACTTTGGTCATATTAACCCGTTCAGGATGGATTGATTTTGCTAGACCAAAGCCTGAATATTTTCGGGACCAGTCCTGAACGGGTTAAATGGACTGTAATCTTGTATATTAATCACCAACTATCAACAGATTATACTCTTGAAAAGGAAATACCTTGAACTGCGAATGTTACAATCATGATAAAAATAATGTTCAGTAACAGGGACTGACATTTGGAAGTACTACAAGTGATTAAAAGATGAGATTTGTTGAATAACAACACAATGTGAACTAGATCCTGTACAAACACTGAAGATGACCAAATGATAGAATAATTATGCTAACATTAATTAGATAAATCAAATATGAAGATGACCTTCATTATCTATTGGCAATAATGTTGAAAGTAAAGGATGTTGAAATGTTTATTGGGCAGGTTAAAGTACTCCAAGCAAAAGATTAGCATGTGATGGCGTAATTTACTTGCATGCAGTGGCAGTGGCGTATTACGATTGGGGCGCACACAAAATTATTGGGGGGCACAAATTATGTTTTTTTTTTTTTTACCACCAATGTTTCCCTTATATTTTTGTATTGTCTTCTCCAAATTATTGGGGGGCACAGGCCTCCCGCACCCCCATAGCTACGCCACTGTGCATGGCATAACCATGCTAAACCCAAATTAGGGGCAAACAGATGACCCAAATCCAATGCAAAAGGGGGCTTGCATACAATGTTAAAAATTGCTTTGGTGTATTTTCAACCTTTTTTCTCTTGAGGAATGGGGGTGGGGAGGCAGTAACAGGTCAAGATTTGTTTGATTTTCCGGAAGGAATTGGGCGGGTAATCCCCCCCCCCCACCCCCCCTTGTCAACCCCCACCTTCTCTATTTTCCCTCCTGTAGTGTTAGCTGCAGTAGTACATCACGCAATTGATTCATGTCTAAAAGCCGACAAACAAAAGCTTGAAGGGAAATGGAATGCCTGTCTGGAAAAAGTGTTGGTCAGAGATCAATGATACTAGCATTTCATTTTTTTTCATTTTCAACTTGTTTTTAACTGGTACTAAAAGTTGACATAAAGTTCCTGGACTAGAGCAATGTTCAGTTCTTGATATTACATGTAGTTCAGTTTCTGTTTCAATTCATTCACACATTATTCATTTCAGTAGATATTTACTGGTATATTAATGCAGGGACATGCTTTGTAATTTTGTAAAAGTGAACCAGATAATGCTTGAAACGTGAACTGCTGATTACATTTCTGATCACCAGTATAATCATTTGTACCATCTAATTTGGAACTACAAGCTTGGAAAAAGTTGGTTGAGAAATCCTTTTATTGATTGAGTTTGTTAAAATATTCATCCTTGTTAACCTGCTACCTCTGGAACTTGGTGCAATCGATTGGGATGTGTATTAAATAGATGAAACAGATTTAATTCGTGAGCAAAAAAAAGTTTGTCTTGTATTCATTCTGTGATTGTGTTATTCAGCACTGTTTGATAACTGACAGTATTAGCATCTACCAAGTGTACTGTTCTGTATTGGAAAGCTGATATCTAGGATGAAACAGATTTAATTTAGCGATCAACAAAGTTGGAGCTACAATCTTAGATGAAGACTTGTTGAATATCGTTATCTTGTATTCATTCTGTGATTGTGTTAACTCTGTGGGAATAACTTTTGACATCTCAGATGAAACCAGATTTAAAATTGTGATCAACTAATGTTTTAACTCGTCTGTTAAATGGATTACGTTACGACAATGTGGGGTTTTCCGGGAAAATATCTTCTTCCGACCAGCTGGCTTATAGGCATAACAGAAAGCTGTGTGTCTGCATTTACAGGTAAATTGGAGTGACGAATGGAACTTTATTGCAAGCCATTATGCTTAAACAAACGATATGTACAAATGATTGCCTGGGGATATACATGTATCAGAGCACCTTCAAGAGCTTAGTATTTTTATAGATCATCCAGAGTGACAGAGTCCTTTGTTCCATTCATGGGGAAAATGCAACTATTTTGGGGGGGCTACTTTTCATGAAAATAGCACTTTAAAGTACGTTTTGCATTCAACTCTGTGCAAATTTATGGGGGCTCTTTGTAGCATTTCGGGGGTTAAATCGCCATGAACCCCCTTGTACTTTTTTCACTGGTTCCAGTTCAAGTAATCTAAGATAAATCCACTACCCTGTTAAAACCAAGATATGTGGTCGGTGAACTTTCCAGTTTGCTGCACACTTGCTGTGGAACAAACTTCCCTTTTGAAGGTACTGGTTACAAATTGGTTGAATACAAATTGAAACAAATGTTCACTTTGGAGTTAAAATAAACTGTCATTGCTGGTGATGTTAGTCTTATTTTTCATTTATTATTATCATTATCATTATTTGTATTATTAGTGTTGTATAATAGATATTAACATTATATTATAAGCAGTACTGGTGGTAGTTTTAGTATCATAAATAATATTATTTATTATTATTATTATGTAATGCCATATTATGCTAAAACTATAATAAAAAGTCACAAGTATAAATGTATACATGTACATTCAATACACTACAAACCAAACAGCAAAAGTAAGTTAGAAGTGACTAGGCAATCGTCTAACATATTATGAAGTATGCTGGCAATCCTTATGACAAAAAGTTTAAATATTCTGAAAAGCACTTTCATATTACAAAATAGGGCACTGGGAATGGTACTCAAAGCATTTCATTGATTTATCAATCCACGTTATATCAATCTATAGATAAAAATAGATCACAGCTGATACAGCCTGAAAAACACTTTCATCATAAGACAAAGTACTAGGGCTCTGAAATCAGTCATTCATAGATTTGATTGATTTGTGAAGCCGCTCTTTATTGATCTGTGTGTTGTGAAACAGTTACAGCTGCAATGATGTACTCAAAAGTGGGGATTAACAATTTAGGGATTAGCAAATGTCCTTGTGGAGGCATGCATCCATGCGATGTACTGTAGGTTGCATGCCCTGGGACAGGTTTCTGTATCAAGTGCCTCATTTGCGACATTTAGTTTTAAATGTCATTCTGTGACATCTCTTTAATAATGACATAACGATTTATAGACATTCATTTTGTGAGAAAAACAGTTGTAGGTGTGATGTGTCTTAGTCTTTTTTTTATGGGAAGCAACACCTGCATAGTTTGTGTGGTGCCAGTATTTTTCAAAGGGTCATCAAGAGCATTTTGGCAGTGAAACACAATTAATTATTATTAAAATGACACAGGACATTGGACAATGAACATAACAAAGAAATGTTGGTTTGCTTTCAAAGGTAAATAAATGCATTAATTGATTGGCATTATTTAGAGCTGTTTGGTAATGTTTTAAAAACCATCGACATTATGAGGGTTGTGCTTTGTTTCCGAGTTCTTAATTACCTCTGATGATGATAACCTATATGTTTATCATCAACGAAGAAATAAATGGTCTCTACGATCAGGTGTGTTTTTTTTTTATAGACAGGTTCATTTAAAATTATTTAAATTACATTCTTTCTTAGGAAACAAGAATGGTGGTCTTTATGAAGAAGTGGCTGCTAGAGCGGGTTTGACTTTAGCTACCAGTTGTTGATTTTTATACTGCAGATAAAACAAAGGGAGTGTGTATGTAAGGTGGTCGCTAGGGTAGGTTTGAATGTTAAATGTATCTACCATTTGTTGAGTATTGAAGAAGTGGAGTTTGTGTACCGAGTATTGTATGTCAGTTAGCTAATCGCAAATAACTTCATGAACCTGTTCACATCGAGATTCTGAAATCCCCAAACACTTTGTACATAGCCAACCAGGTTTCCGCGAGCAAACAAAGTTTCCCACGCATCACCCGAAACCTGTTCACATCGAGATTCTTAAATCTTCAAACACTTTGTACATAGCCTACCAGGTTTCCGTATTAAAGCAATTGGTTATTATCATGATTGCTCTGTTTGTGTACGCAGGTATTCTTGCGGTTGCGGCCATCAACGAGGCTATCGATGGCGAAGATGCAGAGGAAACGTTGAGGGCGCTGCAGATGCCCGCTGCCAAGCTGCGAGAAGTGGAAGAACCCAACTCGCTGCTCTACCAGAAGGTCCTGCAAGCAGAGAAACAGAGCAAGGGACAGGTAAGTCGCAGGCAGTGATTGTGATGATGAGGATGATGATTATGATGAGTGTTGTTGATGATGATGATGGTGGTGGTGATGATTATAACCACAACCACGACATTGATGATGATGTTGAGAGGGTTTTCCTGACTTGTTGGTCGATTTGTGGTGTAAGGTCACATTTTATACTGAAATCAAAAAGTCTTCTTTTTTTTAATGGGCTAAGGGAGTGTCAGAGGTTGAGGACTAGGTTCCAAAGTCACTGAACTAACAAAGTTATAATAGAAGCTTGACTTTGGCAATGTTTATTTCCTTCCAAGAAAAATTTGCTTCATTTGTGATTGCAACATATCCTGTATCCCTGCACTCAATGTGCTCAAGACTTTGTGTTTTCCCCGCTAATATACATCTTCTTGCCAATTTTGTTGTTGGTAAAATCATGGACCCTTGGAAAGAAGGGGTAGGGTGGAAGCCCAATGAGAGTTTTAAAAAGATTATGTACATACATGTGACTGCCTCTATAAATCTCTATGTTATTGCACATTTATTACAAATCATTTATGGCCCGGTCAGATATCAACGGATAGCGGAAACGAATGCCCAACGAATAGAAAATTTGCGAAATGAAATTATCCGGTGATGAAAGTCGTCTCCATTGCTTTATGTACAAAACATAGAACAACATACATCACCGGACAAGGAACGGACAAGAAACGCACACGAACGGAGACGAACGGATGAAAAATTTAGCTCTCCGTTTGACGTCCGTTTACGCAATCCGTTGATATGTGACCAGGCTATTATGAATATCAAAGTTAAAGGCTAGAACCAAAACCGACATGTGTTTTAATAAGACTTTCGGTTTTCCCCACTTGTGCGTCTTCTTGCCAAATTCATTGTTGGTACAATGGACCTTTCCAAGAAGAGTAGGGGTACTGTCAAAACCTCTCCGGAGTTTGGGGAAACACACATAACTGCCTCTATCAATCTCTACGTTATTGCACATTTATTACAAATCATTTATATATCAAAGTTAAAGGCTAGATTTTTTTTAAAAACACGTAGTACTGTAAGATTGACATTATAACCAATGTAACTGAATGTTGGGGAGGTTTACAAATGAAAAATCTATATAATTAGTTTAATTGATTCACCAAATATCTACACGTAAACACAAAATGCCAAATGGTGTCCTTTCATATGAAAAACATATACATGTATATAACAAGCTTTGATTTGAATTTGCATTTATCAAATTAACTGAGTTATATGAGTATTTAAAAAGAAGTGCTATATGTCTTTGATCTTTTGAAATGCTCCCTATCATTCTATTTAATTTGGCCCCATATTTAATTGCAGAACCAAACTTGTGCTTTTCAAGTGGTTTCCACAATATCAAGGATATGATATGAATGACTGTTCTAAGGCTCAAATTATGCATTAATAACATTTAAAGTGATTACACTTGACTATCTCTTTGATCTTAACCTGTTCACTACTATATTTTGCAATTCCTGTACTAGAGTTCATACAGGGAGCACCAGGTTCCTGTTGGTAACGGGTTAAATAGTCTCATGACTATGTTGATATGACCTAATGTTTATTGCGAAATCAGTCTTGTGATATATATATTCAAGTGATTTTCAAGCGGTTACCACAAAAGCTTATTTTTGCCAATGCTATGTCTATGATAAGAATGATTGTTAAGATCAGATGTATTAGCATTTAAAGCAATTATACTTGATTATCTATTTGATCCTAAAAATGCTCTTGGCTTTTAAGTTAATATAACCTCAAGTGTGATTGAAAAACAAAACAGTTGTTATATTTTGTATTCTAAGTGGTACCCATAAACCTTAGTTTGTTCATTGTCCTTTCCCTTGAAGAAGAACAGAATATTATGATTTTAATGACCGTTTAGATTTAGTAATTGGGGTTTATTTAAAGCAAGAAATGTATTTATTTCTTTGACCTTTGAAAATGTTCATGATGACTTAGTTAATATGAACTGATGTAGTTAATATGACCTCAATATGACCTCATGAAGTTAACCCTTTTACCACGGCAATAGATATACTGCTTCAATAGCTATATACGAGATTATTTTACGGACCGGTCGAGTTACCCCACTGGGCGCGCACAAAAGAACCGATCGATATCTGGTTGACCATGGCATTGTATTCGCTTCTATTCAACCTAGCGTGAGTTCGCTGGTCAAGTAGTTCACACAATAGAGGCGATCGATATGCATAGCATAGGGTCAGCGAAGTGAAATTCTCTGCGAAAACTATGATTCTGGCTTGTATGTGTTTGTATACGAATATCCTGAAATTAGACTTGTGTATTACCATGATAAAATTGTAATAAAACAATAATCACACAACTAGAGTCGGGGAAACTTGATATACATGTAGCCAAGGGTTCAATCTTTGTATTCAGCCAAATTATATTGTACTGACAAGATGCATACATGTACTGGTATGTTTATGCAATTAATATAGCCCTTGCTCGGAACCGAGAAATCTCGGTTCCCGTATATGAGTAGGCGCAACGGGGACCGAGAATTCTCGGTCCCCGTAGTGATCGGGTTAATGACCTAATGCATATTGGAAACCAAAACTTTTTTTTTTTATTTTTTATTCATAAGTGGATCCTACAAACCTTTGTCTGTTCATTGTCCTTTCATATACAGAATAACAGGATATGATAAATATTGATAAAGGCAAAAAAACATTGCGAGTTTCAGGTTCCAATCAACAAATAATTCCAATGAAAAATAGTATATTAGAATTGAATTCCTCACAAGGATTAGCAATAGATGTTCTTTTTTGTGTTTTGGGGTGGTTCGTTGTTACAAAGGAATAATTATGCAGGGCTTTAAATTAGCATTAGCCTTCTAGACAAACAAAAACACAAAAAATCGCTTCAGGCCACCTATTGATGCAAAGTTTACTCGCCCATTTTGGGCAGCCAAATATAACAAAGATTTTCTTTATTCGTGGCCACCATATTCTGCTTTACCCTTGGGCAACCAGAACTTTGTCAATATCTTGATCTTACTTGCCCAGCTGGGTCACCAGTAGCCCATTTCATAAAACACTTGTAATTGTTGTAAGCGTCCAATTATTGTAACTATTTGGTCAACAGCCAATCAGCATGGAGCATTACAGCTGTTGCCGTGGCAGTTACAATAATTGGACACTTACAACAATTGCAAGTGTTTTATGAAATGGGCTACAGGAAAATTTGTTCGTTTCTAGCATTACAATATGCCATAATCTTTCCTCAAGTGAAAGAATGTGACATACATTCATCTTTGGCCATTTTCATTGTTTTATTGAGCTGTACATGAATAATTTTGATATGCCAAAATGTTACTTCAATGCCTGAAATCATGTGACTCTAGAGGAAGGGAGGATACTTCCTGTTGTGTCTTTAAATATGCAATAAAACAGTCTTTTACTTTTTGATTGTTTTTAAAGGAAGTGATTGTATACATATTGGTTTGCAGTATTGTTTTATCTTGACAGGTACCTCATAAATAGCTCTACATTGACCGTAATTGATATAATTAATAATAAAATATTAATGAAAATACATTCTTGATGTATACTGTTACATGTATAAATTTGTGTGTTTAAAACTTTATGAATTTCCTTTGTTCCTGTCTCGCTGTAAAACCTTATGTAAAACCTTACGTCTAACTTATTGTAAATTATTGATGCAATTATATTATTCTTTTCTATCTCTACATTCTGTTTGTTTAGATAACTTTACTTTAAGTTGTAGGATAACACAGTGGTGTTTGTGTTACTTCAGTAACTTACTGTATTGGGGTTATTTCATTTTCACCTTATTATTGGTTGATTTTTTTTTTTTTTTTCATTTCTAATTTTTTTTATATATTTTTTTTCTTTCTGTTTTTAGTCCCAAGAGGATGACCAGGCTGTGCTGTGGTTGGATGAGATCCAGGATGCGGTGGATCGAGCAAACAAAGAGGCTGTGGCCGCCCACAGATGTGAGTTACCATGACAACAGAGCATAACAGACAATAGTCTGTCATATATTTACCAATTGCATTTATAGTATAATTATGTCATTTATTTTGAATAGGAAATCAATTTAAATTTGATAATGTAATTTTTTTCTGCGACAATTTTTATCATATTCACAAACATAATAAACATTGTTTCAACATATATACAAGAAATATAAAATCATATATATGTATAAAAGAAAGATAATGAATTTGAAATGAAATGATAAATCAAATGAATTAAAGAAATGAATGAAATGAAATTGATAAAAACAAATGAGAGTGATTTGCATTTTAGGAAATGAATAGAGCAAATATTAATACCAGCATCCCCCCCTACTCATTGTATTATTACCATTGTTTCAATTGTCAAATGTCCATCTCTCTGTTCACTTTGACAGTGGCCATTGGCATAGCAACCATCAATGCAGTGGTGGAGGAGGGAGACGACAGTGAGCTGTTGGTGGAGGCGTTGAGGAGTTCAGATGTTGGGCTGCGTCACCTCAAGGCAGACTGCGGGGACGAGTATTTCAGTGATCTCAAGGAGTTGAAACAGTCAAAGGCACAAGGTACTTCAGTCCTCATTTTGTGTTTTTACTTGTTTGAACCTCTGCTATAAAGTGTTCGGAGGCATCGCATTTTGGACAATCTAATCTTTGTACCTCAAAGTGCCTGGAAGCTCTAAATAATGTTATGACTAGATTTTGATGTCAAAGGTCACAGAACTAAGTGTAAACAATATATGCAAAACAAGCTTGTTGTTGCAATATCTCAAGAAATATTTAATTGATAGAAGACAATACTTGGTACTTAAATGCGCCTTAAATATGAAAATGGTGACTAAACAGAAACAAAAGAACATTTTGAATAACATAAAATTTTTTAATGTGTCATCTTATTCTGATTGTAACTACCATGGTTATAGTAAATCCTGTTACAATTATTTATTTTAAAACCAAGTGCAATCAATTCATTTAATACAAAACTGTTATTGTTTTACCCAAAGGTGGTGAAGGGGGTGACTGGACGTGCCACAGAACACCAGAGGGGGACAATTTCTACTTCAACATTGCCACTGTGGAGTCTAGCTGGGTAGAACCAGAGGACTACAACCCATCTAACACACAACTCAGCAAGGAGGAGATTCAGGTATGTAAAGAGAAATGATGAATGTAATGATGATAATAAGCCCAGTAAATCCCTCAGGGGACACTCTCTTTTTATATAGCATTGCCACCATGCAGTTGAGCTGGGTAGAACCAGAAGACTATGCCCAATTTAATTAATACACAACTACATTCAGGTAGAGAGGCGATTCAGGTATGAAAAGAGACAAATTATGTCTTCCCCGTGAAGAAAAATGCCAATCCCATGTAACAGTTGGAATCAGTTGTTATGAAATGACACTCCTATACATGGTTAGGGAATGGAAAGAGAATACACCGACATATAATTTGTTTAATAGAAGAGAACAAAATAGAAATATATAAATGTTGATAATTTGTTTCAAGTGTGAATTCAGGACTGGTCCCGAAAATATCCTGACTTAGGTCTTTGCAGAGTGTATGTTATAACAAAATCATATAATTACAGTAATTTGAGGCTAAATCCATGTCAAGAATGCTCCTCAGACTCGGTAACATCACTCTCTTTTTTGTTTTTTGCCACCGCCAGGACATTGTTACGCGGATCACAGAAGCCAAGAACCGCTCCCTGCTCTTCGAGGCAAACGAGGGTAACATCATCCAGCTGCAGGCGCACGCCCGCGGCATGATCGCCCGGCGACACTACCGCGAGCGCCTCAGCTACCTACGCAACCAGATTGCCGCCATCGTCATGATCCAGAGCTTCGCGAAGGGTTGGCGACAGAAGAGGGCGTACCGAGATCGCTTGTCTTACCTCAAAGATCAAGAAGAGTCTGTAGTAAAGGTACGTGACAATAACTTTGGTTTACCGCTAATGCAAAAAGCTTGGGTACTTGCGTAATCGAATTCCAGCCACCGTAGTCACCCAGCGCTTCATGAAGGGATGGCAGCAGAGATGGACATTTTTTTGAGTTACATACTTTAGTTGCACATTATTTATAGAAAGAGTGTTAAATGGTATTTAAAAAGCAGAAACCTGTAATCTGTATCTATCATCAACAAATAAGCTACATGTATTATGATCATGGAATATGCATCTTCATTCTTTTCTACAGCTTCAGTCATATGCCAGAATGTCAGCTGCCCGGAATGATTATCAAAAGAGGCTGAACTACTTCAAAAGCAATGTAAGTGAAAGTTGATTGTACCTATCTTGTTGCCACCTGTCTACTGCAGCCAACCTGCCCCTCTGTAGAGATAAAACAATGTTATGGAACGTGTCTATAAAGTATAGAGGTCACCAGTCTATGGTGGCCAATTTTCTTGTTTCCCGTAAGTGGTCAGTATACACAGATCGGTTGTATATTTATTTATTTATTATACACTCATGGGATGGATTGCCTTTGTCAGCTGCAAGCTGTTCTCCTCATTATATAGTGCCTTAGGAAATGCATTCTAATTTAATAAGAGTTGATGAAATTTTGATTTAGTCATTACACATTTGTGAATTGTAAGAAGTAGGTTGATTGTGCTTGCTAGTTATTGGTATGAAATGAAAAGATTTTAAAAATTGTTCACAGTTCTTAATTAGTATTTGTTGTCATGATTTGGAAATGTTTTAATTTATTTCAGGCCACAGCGATTATCAAGCTCCAAGCTTTCTGGAGGTCGAACCGTGCAAGGCATGACTACAGTATTCTGAGTAAGTATTGTTTTACATTCAAACATACAGGAAACTGGCCTGGAAAAATGGCATGAGAAAATGTGTGAAAGTATGCCAAATGAAGGTTAACTGAATGCCCGTTTTATGCGACAGGTTAACTCTTTTTTAAATAATCAAAAATTACAGTACCAATTTATTTTTATTTTTTGTTGATCAATTCTAGAACGAACATAATACTGCTTTCTTTCCCTGTATTGTTTGCAGGTCATGTATTTGACTTTGTATTTATACTCTGGTTTTTTTCTTTTGAGAAAAAGACAAATTAAACAAACTTTGTTTTCTCTCCATTACAGCTCACTCTGACTGTCCACCCGTGTCAGTGGTCAGGAAGTTTGTCCATCTTCTAGAGCAGAACGAAGTGGATCTGTCGGAAGAACTTGGTAAGTGTTGCAGGTCTTTGTCTGGGTATTAAGAACCTGGGGATAAGATAGATTGTAAGGCATGCTTTTACTCTTTCCTTGTCAGTATACAACCCCATTATTAAATTACCTAAACATGATCTTTCCTAATGTGAAATTATGTGAAAAGGAAAACAGCCTTTACTTAGATGGCGATGTAAAAGAAATTAGGTACAATCCAGGTTCAAATTCATGTTGTTGTCCAAATATGAAAATGTGTATCATAACATGCAATTTTTATGCCTCCGCCAACGAAGTGGCCGGAGGCATTATGTTTTCGGGTTGTCCGTCCGTCCGTCCGTCCGTCCCAGTTTCGTTCTCGCGATATCTCAAGAACCAGTTGACGGATCAATTTCAAACTTGGTGTGAGTGTACATATTGGGGTGACAATGATCTGATTAGATTTTAGGGGTCATGAGGTCAAAGGTCAAGGTCACAGGACTCAATATATATGCAAAAATGCCTCGTTCTCGCGATATCTCAAGAACTGGTTGACAGATCAAATTCAAACTTGGTATTAGTGTAGATATTGGGGTGGCAATGATCTGATTAGATTTGGGGGTTCATGAGGTCAAAGGTCAAGGTCACAGGACTCAATGTATGTGGAAAAATGTCTCGTTCTTGCGATATCTCAAGAACCGGTTGACGGATCAATTTCAAACTTGGTGTGAGTGTACATATCGGGGTGCCACTGATCTGATTAGATTTGGGGGGTCATGAGGTCAAGGGTCAAGGTCACAGGACTCATTATACATGCTAAAAATCTTGTAATGCCAAAATCTCAAGAGCTAAATGCCAGATTTCAATTTAACTTGATACCTGAATGTTTTTTAGGGAGCCATCAAAGATTGGGGTCATATGGTCAAGGTCACAGGACTCAAAATATATGAAAAATATTTTTTTAAATTAAATCAGCGCATGTTAATTTGGGCTTAATATTAAAATCACGTGATAGCGGAGGCATAATTTTCGATTGCACGCAATCGAAGATCCATCTAGTTACACAAGAAATACAAAGAACATACTGTATATTTTACACATGAACAAAGCATAAATCAATTAGTAAATCTTAGTATTCAAACAAATAAATCTGAATTGCCAGACCATTTCATGTTTTTTTGTTTGGTTGTTGTCATTTTGAATACAGAGCTGCAGGAGTTGAGGGGCAAGGTTGTGAAGCAGATCCGATCCAACCAGCAGGCAGAGAACGACCTGAACATGATGGACATCAAGATCGGGCTTCTGGTCAGGAACAGGATCACCCTCCAGGTAGGTCACATATAACTTCAGCTAAGCCCCACCTATTTAAAATTGTGTAGTCTGTATGAATCTGGGACCGTAGAGTTTGGAAACGGGAGTACCCTCCTGGATGATCATCTAAGAGATGATTGGTAAGTTCCTTTGGCCCTGTCAAATTATATTTGTAGAGCTGCAGACGCTTTGGATGGGTAGAGTCATTGTAACGTAGGCCTAGTCATATTGCATTTGACCTCTTCTACCTTTTCTAGGCAAAATCATCTATCTATGGAAGACAGTCTTCAGAATATCTAAGAGAATGTCCCTGATTAGTTATTAGCCATGGGCTAAAGATGAAAAGAACAACTAAACACACTGAGTAAAGAAAAGCGAGACATGCTCGAGATCTACTAGCACCTGTTCTATCTACTCCAGACCAACCAAAAACATCTAACCAAAGTCCATCTTCAAACAAATACAATGTATAACAGATTGCCCCTTATTTGCCATTTCTTTCAGGATTTTGTTAGCCATAGGAGCAAGATGAAAGGAACAACGCAAGGCGGTCAACCACAGGGTCTCAAGACGCTTAGTAATGACAAGCGAGACATGCTGGGAGCGTACCAGCATCTGTAGCCCATTTCATAAAACTGTTGCAATTGTTGTAAGTGTCCAATTATTGTAACTACCATGGCAACAGCTGTAATGCTCCATGCTGATTGGCTGTTGACCAAATAGTTACAATAATTGGACACTTACAACAATTGCAAGTGTTTTATGAAACAGGCCCCTGTTCTACCTTCTCCAGACCAACCAAACATATCTTCAAAAAAATAATTCTCTAATTTTTCATTTGTTTCAGGATGTTGAAAGACATGGGCGCAAGATGAAAGGAACAACGCAAGGCGGTCAACCACAGGGTCTCAAGACGCTGAGTAAGGACAAGCGAGACATGCTGGAAGCGTACCAGCATCTGTTCTACCATCTCCAGACCAACCCAACCTACCTAACCAAACGTGTCTACAAAAAAATAATTCTCTAATTTGTCATTTGTTCCAGGATGTCGAAAGACACGGGCGCAAGATGAAAGGATCAACGCAAGGTGGTCAACCACAGGGTCTCAAGACGCTGAGTAAGGACAAGCGGGACATGCTGGAAGCGTACCAGCATCTGTTCTTCCTACTCCAGACCAACCCGAAATACCTTGCCAAGCTCATCTTTGCCATGCCGCAGAGCAGGACCACAAAGTTTATGGAGTCCGTTATCCTGACGCTGTACAACTACGCGGCCAACCAGAGGGAAGAGTTCCTTCTGCTCAAGCTGTTCAAGACCGCCTTGGAGGAGGAGATTGGGTAAGGAGAGAAAGTTTCTGTTTGTATCCGTCTGTTTATGTGTATTTGTTGTGTGTCCATCTGTTTTGTGTGTGTTTGTGAGTCTCTCTTTCCCCCTACATTAAGTCTCTCTCCATCTTCCTGTTTTTCTGTGTATCCATTTGTCTGCCTGTCTGTCGGGTAAGAGGGAAATATATTTGCCTGTCTTTGTGTGTGTGTGAGTATGTCTTTAGGTTTGTTTCCGAGTCTCTCACTCTTCCATATTCTCTCACTCTCTTACTTACTCACTTTGCTTTTATCTCTCCTTCTATCTGTCTGTCTGTCTGTCAGGGAAGAAGTGACCCGTCTTCGTGTCTGTCTGCATGTCTGTAATTGAATCTTGTTTTTCTCACACAGCCATTTTCCCCATCTAGATCTTGCAGCAGTCAGTTGTTATCAGGGATGAATTGCTTCCTCGTAACACCCGAGATGCCTGTTGTCTTCCGGATAATCAAAAGTGCCCTCTTTGTTAAATAATGTATGGGTTTGGTCCTTGTCAGTCCTATGTACTGTATGTTACTGTTTGGTTAGAGCCAGGGTTGAAGTGCTCTGTTTGTATACATTATATCTACAGTTCCTTTCATGTTATCCGTAGATCACTTCTGGAAAAAAATTTGGTAGTACATTTGGTGTTTTATTTGGCATCGACCGGATTGCATACTTTTTATCTATTGCGGAAAAAATGTATTAATAAGAAAGAGCTTTGTATAAAATATTCTAGTAAAAGTATTCTATTCAGTATTTATTACCCAATGGTGAAATAAATTATAAAAATATGCTTCATTCAACTTTTATTTCTCTTCTTTTTTTACCATGCTCTTGTAATTTTCCCTTTTTATCATATTTCAAAAGCACTAACAAAATATTCCTAGTTGTATTATTTATTGGTTTATATCAAACAAATATTTGATTTCTCATTATATTTCAACGTTTTAATACTACATCTTATTCTTTCAGTTTTTGGTTTCACATTCTTCAAGTATTTTTTTTTTTTTTCAGTTTCTAATTAACCCTTTGTTTTTTCTAAATGATTAATCCCTATATAATTGATTTCAAACGTGTGTTCTTTTATTTTTCCCTCATTTGCCCCTAACGGTTGTAATTCAAGCTCATTACTGTCAGGAATAAAGTAAGTGAAAGATCAATGTATTAACTGGTTGTTCATCCGGCATTCATCGTTAGGAGAATAAGGCACCTTGTGTTCTGTCATTCCACTCAGTCAAGAATTTGTGGGTAGTACAAAGGTTTTTGTGGCTCGATGGTTCGACGGTCTAGCATCCGGGGTCTCATTCGATTCCCGGCAAAGCCAATTTTTCTTTGCTCATTATTTATTTATTTTAAAATATTTCTAGTAAGTCTGTTTCCTTTATGTTTGAATTCACTTTGATTTTACACACACATACTGTATATTTACAAGTACTGTAGTTTGACTTCAAGGCATGTTTAAAGAAATGTCTATCTAAACAAAAATGAGTTTTATAGTTACATATCTATTGATATTGGCATAAGAAAACAAATTGAAAGTACAAAATGTATAACAGACCACGTATGAAGATATTTCTTGAAAATTAACCCCATTGTATTAAATATTCATCCCTTCTTAGCAAAGAATCACACACAATTATAAAGTTAAAACAATTATAGCAAAATATTTTGTACATGTAGACTTTATAAAAAGAAAACACAATTTGATGAAAATCATTATATACTTTTCATGTTCCATTGAGGGTATTGAAGTTATACATGTAGCTGCCTTATTCTCCACTTGTTTCGGGTCCCATTGGTGAAAGTGTTCAACATTGCTCCTGCATGTTTATACATACATTTGTCTATATGTTCCTTCTTTTATTATACTCATAAAGGCGCTTGTGTTTATAATACATGTATGTAAATGTGTTGGTTCTGTTTTGTTGATTGTAAAAAATTTTTAAAAAGATTATTCTTGCAATTCTGTTTTCATGTTAATTGTCAAATGTTTGGTCAATTGTGTAATACTGTTTAAATGTATGTATCTATGGCTCTAAAGTTCAGTGGTATGGTGCAACTTTGGAATATTTTTTCTCCTATTATTTCCATTTTCTTCTATACTAAATGTAATTTCTATGCCCAAAGCAAAATTAAGCATAACATTTCGAGTCATCTGTATTTTCTTTACATGATACACTTATAAATCTCAATTTTCTATATTATTTTTTAAAGTTATTGTTGCAGGTTATTTATTTAGATGGAATAATTTTTAATATTTTGACAGTGTTTCTTACTCAACGATTCATAGAATCATATTTATTGACACAAGTTTATAGAAGCTACAATGCAGCCAAGCTCCATGGAAAATATATACATTCACAATTCCATATTTTGCCATATGCTGGGAATAATAAGGATGCTAATGATGAAAAAATCAAATCTTGTTCTCGTAACAAATAACGGAAGATTTAAAACATAATTTGCTTCTATTGAAGGAGGTTGGTAATTTGGGCTTGCTACTATATATTTGAGTCCTGGGCTGTTGCTAAATGTTCTTGATTTTATAAATGGCTATCTTTTTCTCTCTTTTTTTTTTGGTTTAATTTTTAATGGTGTGGTATCAGGCGAAAGTAAGTGTAGCACGAACTGTTACAGCACGAATAAGCATCTGATTTTGACTTGGAGATCATGTGAACAATAAGGGACTTTTTTTTATCACACATTGATGATGTCCAGTGCCCCATTGCAGAAAGAGATGCAATCGATTGTAAAGTTGTAATTGATTGTAAGTCAGATCATGTGACTAGATGCGCAAATCTGTTTGGTTGAAAAACACAAATTTTCTGACTAACAATTAATTGTAACTTACAATTAACTTACAATTAATTGTAACTTACAATCAACTTACAATTAATTGTAACTTACAATTGACTGAATCTTTTTCTGCAACGGGGCCCTGGATAGCTCAATATGCAACAATATACAGTTGTTAACTGGTGGTGGAGGGAAAAGCACGGAATGTTCCACTCCCGAGGGATTTTAAATGCTATTGAGGGAAGAGTAAATAAGTCCCGAGACGTAGTCGAGGGACTTATTTTCTTCACGAATCAGGTGATAATGATCATTATCACCTGACTTAGTAAATACAGTACATGAGCTGCCATGTAATATTTTTGGATATTACATGGCAATCAGATGATAAAACAGTTGTTAACTTTGCTGTCTGGAAAATCATGGAATGTTCCCCTAGGGATTTAAAATGCTATTTCGTGAAGAAAATAAGTCCCTCGACTACGTCTCGGGACTTATTTACTCTTCCCTCAATAGCATTTAAAATCCCTCGGGAGTGGAACATTCCGTGCTTTTCCCTCCACCACCAGTTAACAACTGTATATTGTTGCATCTCTGCTACATATTAATCGATATGTGATTGGAAAGTCTCTGAATACATAATATTTTAGCATGCCAGGGAACTCCGGAAGGGAATATTTTAAAGAATACATGTACATTCAGCCTCGAGGGGCAGAAACATACTATAAATGTTAGTATTGACTGTGCATGTAATGGCAGAGTGGTAGGGCGCATTTGTTATGTGTTGTAGGGATAAAATCTCTGTCGTTGCAACTGTACCTACTGCTACATTGTACATTGTATCTAGCCAGATGGCATACATCTACATGTAGTATAAGAAATGATAGTCCATATCTATCGCATTTATTATTTTTTGTTGTCTGTGTTGTGATGTCGTATGAAGTAGTAGTACTAGTTTGTTGTTTGTCTTGAAAATGTAGATTTGCATGTATTCTATAAATATATATTCCAAATTATGCATCTTATGTACACGTTTAGATGTACAGTATGTTTTCTATTTAGGCTAGCATGTAATAGAGTAATTTTCTATACAGCATTGTGGAAATGCATGCAACAAAAAGAGTGTATTTATAGCTGCCGGAATGTTTCTATGAATGTTTAATTGTCAAATATTGTTCTGCCTTGCACATAATGTACATTTATTGTGTTAAAAAAGTTGTGAAAATGTTTTGTTTTTGTTTTCTGATAAATCTTGTTTCACATGTTTCATATTTTGCGTTAATTAAAAATAGTTAGCAAATGTCAAATTCATAAAATTTAGCAAGCATTGAACACAAATTATAGATCTGTGTATGAAGAATAAGATATTCATAAAATGATCAAGTGTGTACATGTTTGTATCATATCATAAATTGTGGTTTGTTATGTGCATTTTGTGTGTTTTACAATCACTGTTATATAAATGTTGTACTGTTATCAATTCCATCTAGCCCAGTAATGAAGGAGTTTTGGTTTTGTTTAATTATTGGACATGTCTTCTTCTTGTTTGCACCTAGCTATGAGTTAGAAGAGTAGATGCACCAGACATTTCACAATGAAAATGTTCATGTCATGACATTTATTTGCTGTGTTCAGTTAAGATTTGAAACAGGCATAAGTTGTCATTCTTTAAGCTTGTGTGCATGCCTTGAGTCCATAAATAAGCTAAGCTATGGATATATCAACTCTTTTCTTGCGTCCGTCTAGCTATGAGTTAGTACAAGAGATGCACCAGACATTTCAGAGTACCAAACGTGTAACGGTCATTGACAGCAAACCGGCTGATGCGTGAGTTACCATAGCAACCGGCATGTGGAAACCGATCGAAGCATGGAAATGATGGAGATATTTGTAGAAGAGATTGAGATGATTATGGAACACTGGCATGACCTTTCAACTATCTTGTTACCAGGCTATGACCATATTTATGTATTGTATTTGTATTGATTAATTTATTAGGGTTCTTGTCTATTTGCTAAATTTGTATGAAGAATTATGTTTTATTTATACTTTGATTTATTTTTAATGAATGGAATACAATCAGAGATTTTGTTTTCATAGAGTAAGTCAAGTTTGTCACGATCCCTTTTATTTACTCCATGCTGGTGTGGGAAATGAGCCCCTTCACCCCCCCCCCCCCCCCCCCCCCCCCAAAAAAAAAAATAAAAAAATAAATAAATAAATAAAAATAAATAATAATAATAATGATAATAAATAAATAAATAATGATAATTATGACATTCCTTTAAAATGCTACCCCATCCCCTCCTTCCTCATGAGAAAAGTTATAGACACACATATTGCCAAAATGAGTTGGCATATTTCTTAAATACACTGCAATTAAAAGAAAGGTTTGTTGCAGGGTCCAATTTGGTCTATCATATAAAACAAAGTGTGTGTATGGAGCATTGTCTGCCAGGAATCCCTCATAGTACAGTATATGAGAAATGTATGCATTTTAAAGTTTTAATTCAAGAACTTTCAACAGCAACAAATTTCTTCAAAACATTGCATGCATCCTACTCTTCCAGTGAACATTCGATTAACCCCATTTGCCAGTGCTGTAGTCGAGTCCGGACTCGGACTCGCTTTTGATGGTCTCGTGACTCGGACTCGGAGCCGAGTCCCTATGTAAAACATATGGGAACATGCTATTTCGTTGGGGACTCGGACTTGGAACTTGTGGACTCGACTACAGCACTGCCATTTGCATTAAACTGCTGGACTACTTGCGAACAGTTCTGACCTTTATAATAGGGTAAAAATTGCTACAAAATGTGGGTGATATTTTTATAAGAAGTACATTGTCTTCTTTCGAAATTGCAGGGGATGGCCACTGATCTTATACTCCACGCCCATGAAACAAATTCCCAAATGAAATTATTCACCCTGGTTTGCCATCATGTTTCTAAAGAAGTCAATGGTTGAGTTAAATATTCAAGGTGTGAAAAATAATCAATGATGATAGTATCTTACTGCATGTAGTGTATCCAAATGATAATGTATATTTTGCCTGCCCCCCCCCCCCCCCCCCCTCTCCTCGAAAAAATTATTGCATAATATAAACAAGATCTGTTCATATACTGTAAGCATGCATTGCTAGACTGATAGAATCTTAGTTTCTATCTCATTATATGCATGATTACCTGGATTAGTAATGTATGGAGAAATACATGTATGCATTTGCATATCTTTTTGTATCTTTTTGTATCTTTTGTAATTTTATGTATCTTTTTAGTTATGTACATGTTTGTACACCTGTGTACATTTTTTACAGAGGTTGCTGCATGAAAGTTCTCTTGTTTTCTATCTTCCAATATTTTTTATTTTTTTACATTTGTGTAAAGTTAGCATACATATTTTAAATAGGATATGATATGTAGATATGTAGTTATGTGTGGAATGCTCTCCAGTGAGTGAAATGAATGACCTGAGGGTGTTATGTACACTGTTCAGGTGTATCTGCCTTCTGAGTAATGGTATTTGATGCAAGTAATGTACAGCTTCTGGGAGAAGAGTGCATAGGCAAATCTAACGGTTGCTACAATATGGATAAAGCAAAATTAATTAGCATTCATTATTATTAATAATAACTAGTATTAAAAATGAATGGTATTTTAATTCCTGATTTGCTTATCTCCATTTCACTCCACAGTTCTAAGGTTGACCGCATGATGGAGATTGTGACTGGCAACCCTATGGTCATCAGAATGGTGGTTACATTCAACAGGTATGCAAATATATATTGTTTATTTCATTGTTGTTCTCACTCTGTATATACTATGCTGAACTTTCCATTCTTGCACTAGCCTACCGATAGGCGTCGGGCTTTTTGGCAAGTACTAATCGCGTTATGGAGACGGACAACCGGCGAGCCCGGCGAACCCGAGCGCGAAGCGCGAGCGCCTATCATCAGTCGTGAACTCATCATTATTCATATACATGTATGTTTATTGTATGTATGACAAGTGTATTTTCATGCATGATTCATAAGCCTTGCAGGTGAACTCGGCCACAGCGCGTGTACAAAGTCAATGGCGCACTGTGCTGTGTGTGACTGGCCGAGTTCTCTGGCCACTGCATGCACTTCGGAGTTCATATGACGCTACAGCCTCATCGCTCATTGGCCTATTTTGGTCCATGTCACATAAATATTCATGAAAGAGCTTTGCAGGGGGTTCGTAGATTTTCTACGAACGAAACAAAGTAAATAAAAGAAAGTGAACTGTTTCCATTCACGACTGATGATAGGCGTTCGGGATAGGGTTGTTCCGTCTCCATAACGCGATTAGTAATTGCATATTTGTAAGATTAAATAACACAACAATGACTGTACCATATATATCATTATTTTCTTGCAGAGGTCAGAAGGGTCAAAGTTCACTGAGAGAGATCCTGCAGCCACTGGTCAAGGGGGTCATGGATGACAAGAACCTGAACATCAACACCAACCCGGTAGAGGTCTACAAACAATGGATCAACCAGATGGAAACACAGACAGGAGAAGCAAGGTAAGAGTAGAGAAAGATTCTTAGAAGATAAAGTGATTCAATAGGTCAGATGCCACAGATCATTAAACCGCTGGGAGTCATTTGATGACAAGAACTTGAACATCAACACCAACCCGGTAGACACAGACAGGAGAGGCAAGGTAAGAAAAAGAGAAATACTCTAAAAGAAAGTATGGTAAAAGATAAAAAGGATTAGAGTGGTCAGGGGTCACTGAGATCCTTAAGCTGCTGGGAGCCATGAATGACAAGAGCCTGAACATCAACACTAACCCGGTAGAGGTCTACAAGCAATGGATCAACCAGGTGGAAACACAGACAGGAGAGGCAAGATAAGTGTAGAAGAGGACTAAACAAAAGTATAGTTAAGTATTAAAGAGAGTTATAGAAGAGTCAAAGGTCACTGAGATCCTTTAGCCGCTGGGAGTCATCGACGACAAGAACCTGAACATCTACACCAACGGCCCAGTAGAGGTCTATAAACAATGGATCAACCAGATGGAAACACAGACGGGAGAGGCAAGGTGAGAGTCAAAGAGGACTAAGTATTAAAGAGATGTATAGAAGGGTCAAAGGTCACTGAGATCCTTTAGCCGCTGGGAGTCATCGACGACAAGAACCTGAACATCAACACCAATCCAGTAGAGGTCTATAAACAATGGATCAACCAGATGGAAACACAGACGGGAGAGGCAAGGTGAGAGTAAAAGAGGACTAAGTATTAAAGAGATGTATAGAAGGGTCAAAGGTCACTGAGATCCTTTAGCCGCTGGGAGTCAGTGATGACAAGAACTTGAACAACAACACCAACAGCCCAGTAGAGGTCTATAAACAATGGATCAACCAGATGGAAACAGACGGGAGAGGCAAGGTGAGAGTCAAAGAGGACTAAGTATTAAAGAGATGTATAGAAGGGTCAAAGGTCACTGAGATCCTTTAGCCGCTGGGAGTCAGTGATGACAAGAACTTGAACAACAACACCAACAGCTCAGTAGAAGTCTATAAACAATGGATCAACCAGATGGAAACACAGACTGGAGAGGCAAGGTGAGAGTCAAAGAGGACTAAGTATTAAAGAGATGTATAGAAGGGTCAAAGGTCACTGAGATCCTTTAGCCGCTGGGAGTCAGTGATGACAAGAACTGGAACATCAACACCAACCCTGTAGAAGTCTACAAACAATGGATCAACCAGATGGAAACACAGACTGGAGAGGCAAGGTATAAGCATAGAAAGACTCTCATCATAGCTAAATAAATACAGTCTAATAAAGAAAAAAGGAGATTTAATTGAGCGTCAGCGCTCACTGAGTTTTGTTTGTTGCCGCACATTCTTAATTGAAAAATTATTATAATCATTAAAAGGGATAAAAAAAGATTATCTGTAAGTATAATTCCTCTGCAGTAAATTGCCATATGATGTTCCATCAGACCAGCCCCTCAAACACAGAGAAGTCTGTAAAAAGTTTCTCATATCTATATTAAACTGACCCTGAAATTTGTCCTTGACATCTTGTTACTTTTCCTCATGCTCCCACAGTAAACTGCCCTATGATGTGCCTTCAGACCAAGCCCTCAAACACAAGGAGGTCCTGGAGAGACTTGACGCATCCGTCAAGCAGCTAGGAGAAGTCAGCAAGAAGTTCCTCAATGCCATCATCGCTTCTGTCGATATGATCCCGTAAGTAGCGCATCCTAAACATATTTGTATAAATAGTTACCTACCAAGACGAGCAAATTATACAGTGGAATACACATTATGGTCAACTGTTTGAAATGCTCATTTGGTAAAAATTATAGTGTACGCATTAAAAGTTTGATTAAATAAATGTGCATATCCAATGTCTAGTGGTAATACTAGCATTTCAAATATTGATATCAATAGTTATGTTATGTGTAATCAATACCCATTATCATTGTTTGTTTTATTATAATTATTATTATTGTCTTATTTTTCTGCAGGTATGGTATCCGCTACATTGCCAAAGTCCTGAGGGAATCCCTCCATGCCAAATTCCCTGATGCCTCTGAGGAGGAGGTGCTGAAGGTACGTTCAATTAAAATGCTTCTAACACTATTTAATCTACCATCTTTTTCTTTCCATCCCAGAATTTTACTCTCATGATCTTTTGAAATAATATGTTAGCTTTAATATCTTTGATTGCATAACAAAATTTGTGTTTTCTTAATCAATGTGTGTCTTGATTTCCAGTCCCTCCATTGCCGACTTGATTTGTGTGACCTTTGACATTGTCTAAGCATTCTTATTTATTTCTATAAAAAACTTTCCGCATACCGGTATGAAGATATTACAATCATGTTTAGCAAGTACTTGTATAGAAATGAGTGAGAATTATTGATTCATGTATTTTGTATTCACTACACATCTTGCATCCGTTGTGTTGTTTCTAAATGCGCACAGTTCACAGAACATTTGCTCGCACTGGATACAAAGCTGACTTTTCTGTCCGTTCATATGCTTGCGGATAGGGGAATAATATTCATGAAATAAACTTGTCTGTAGAAGTTAATTGTCCCAATGTAATTAAGCAAACAAAGCGTCAAACAGTTCCCCCTTTCTTTTGTTATCTGCAGATTGTAGGCAACCTGATCTACTACCGATACATGAACCCCGCCATCGTTGCTCCCGATGCCTTCGACATCATCGACATCGGCGTGGACAAGATGATGACGGTTGAACAGAGGAGAAACCTGGGTTCCATCACCAAAGTACTGCAGAGCATTGCATCAGGAAAACAGGTATGGTCTTTATTTTATTTTTTTTCTTCAATGTTTTAACTGTTTATTTATTTATTTATTTATTTATTTCCGGTTTGATAAAAAAACATGATACAAAGGTCCGGAGACTGTTGCAAAAATGATTGATAATTGGTTAATCAATATGTATTTTCCTTTGTAAGTAAATTGATATTTGTATGTGTACCTAATCTCTTGTATTTCAGATATATTGCGCACACAGCTTAACAATGTTTAGCACATTACTAATAATATCCCTCATCGATTTAATAAGAATAGCATGATGATGGCACACGTATGCTATTTTTAGATCTTTCACGCAGACAGTACATACACTACTGATGGAGTCACTTCTTGATTCACTAATTCATATGCCACTAATATCACTACTCTATTCAAATGTGAATGGATGGTACAAACCTGTACTCTAGTATTTTGAGGATTAGAAAAGTTGTGATATTTGTACATAGTACATTGTATGATGTTATCTGACTTGGTACGAGTCATTGATTGGCTAACCTCAGTCATGTGATGTTACCATATTTTTGCAACATGTACCACTGCAAAAGAGGTAGCTCACCTCTCACGAGTTGTGATTGATCAATATGAGAGAATTTTCATCAACATCTGTAGACTATAGGCAGTGTCACACAGACAGGTGACAAACATGATACACAGGGCTCCAAACTCACCTTTTTAGTCAGTGGCCCGGTCGGGCCAGTGAAATAGTTTTTTCCCCTATTCTGGTGGCCCGAAAGAAAATTTACTGGCCCCAAAATTGTATTTCATGAGTAAGCTTTTCAAAATATCACTCTTTCCTAATCAAACCTGTGATTACAGATGAAGCATGACTTAAAAGAAAAAAAATTTTTTTTCATTTTGTCAATGTCGGGTTGAAAACCTGCTTGCCCGATCGGGCCACCAAAATATGACTTTTATACATTTTGCTGGCCCCAAGTGCAATTTCACTGGCCCCGGGCCAGCGGGCCAGTGGGAGTGAGCCTTGTGATACACATTATCTAGATAATTGGCCCCCTGTGTGACACCGCCTTGTGACTGAATTGTCTTGCCCTGCTATTGATTGCAAGTGTGGACACATGCTGGAATAAGGTCACAGAGTGAAATTTACAAGGGTGTTTACTGCATTCTTGAGATGGGGTGAAACTACACACTTGTTAGACATTCTTTAGATACCATGTATTTGATTGTGTACAGCATAGTTACAAGCCTGTTTACTGCATTCTTGAGATGGGGTGAAACTACACACTTGTTAGACATTCTTTAGATACCATGTATTTGATTGTGTATAGCATAGTTACAAGCCTGTTTACTGCATTCTTGAGATGGGGTGAAACTACACACTTGTCAGACATTCTTTAGATACCATGTAATTGGTTGTATACAGCATAGTTTTCTATTATGACTGACAAATGATTTCGATATCATTTTGGAAATCTACAATTTTGTATTGAGCTTATCAGCTGCTTAAATAGTAAAAAATTCAATTTTAAATATACCTAGACAAAGTTGAAAAAAATGAAATGAAAGTCAAATAACAACAGATGTTAACTATGTTGTTGGGAACATCATAGGATATTCCCTCCGTATTTGAAATGTTATTTTGTGAAGACAATCCCTCAATAGCTTTTCAAATCCCCCCCCACCCCCCCCCCCACCCCCCCCCCCCCCAAGAGGAACATTCCGTGATATTCCCTCCACCACCAGTTAACATCTCTTACGTTATTTGTATTCTGATGTTATTCACGGAAGAAGATTCCTGTACTAGGCACCGCTAAAAAAAAACACTCCATACTTCACTTCATTCATATAATGCAAGAGAATCTAATACTCTATGGACATTGTGTGAAACATATACATGTACGGACTGGTAACCACCCGTTGGAAGGGTTGAAATATTGTGATCTGTGTACCTAATATCATATTGCTAACATAATCCATACAGAAAGTTCCCGTTTTCGGCACATTACTCATGGAATCTCTCGACGGAGTAAGTTGTGCCTGTCGCACGTGTGCATGCTGTGACAGCAAGAGGGTAATGCAGCGGACGGATCTCATGGTTGCCAATTAGTTGCCAATTTGAACAATGCTATGCCACCCCACTGCATTTTGCATACCCTACACCAACTATTATTCAGATTTTGTATTATTTATATTTTGTTTGCCTGCTCAAAATGAAATGCATTTTTGGATGATTTTCTTTTTAACTTGTTTTAGGACTGTCCTGAAAATGCTCGGACTGGTGTTTATGGAGAATTAAGTGTATACCCTAGTCTTGGATAGTCTTGAATAGGTCAACCTATTCAGGACAAAGCCGAGAGATTGTACTAAGGGCTGTGGAGAATGCAAGATGTGCACAAATCAAACAGTCTTGAAATGATTAATTTTGTTTTAGATGCATTGATATTGTATTTTACAGAGCTCTATACATGTATTTACTTGAAACTCTAAAGCTGAATTTTAATAGAAAAAAATGAGAAGTTGGTTGGTTGATATTCTAGAAGTCCCTATTTGAATAGACAAACCTTTGTACAGGAAAAATCTTTTGAGCATTTTTGTTTGCATAAAACTTTTTAAATGATTTGGGTTTGCTTGATGAAATCTTTGTTTGAACTACTGTATGGTCAGGGCATCTAAGTTCGCGCGGCATTCAAGTTGGCGCAGTTAATTTCGCGCAGCTAACTTGCCAGCTAGTTATTATGCATACAGCTCCACACCATTACGTATGCATACAATACGTTATAAATGCGCGAACTTCAATGCCTCTTTATTTGCGTGCTTGAAAATGCCTCGAAAATGACAGTGAAGACAGCTACAATGGCCTTTTAAATGCGTGTACAAATGAATGGGAAAACTGATGCGCAAACTTCGATGCCCTTTTTTTTTGTCAATAAAAATGGAAGGGTTTCAAAAACAGGCCGAAATAAATAATACAAATTGAGTGATCTTAAAATCAAAACATGTTTATTATACTACAGAATATTCGGAATAAACTGGTATTAGAATCATTATACAAATCAGTATATTTCTTGTCAAAATGATGTATTGAAAGTTATGTGCGCCAACTTCAATGCCCCCATCATACATGTTAAATCAGTATTCTCATCTGGGAATGTGTACACATGAACATACATGTAGTGATGGGTTCTATAATTTCATCCTATTTAATTGTTGTAGATATTATCTGGATTTATTCATTACATGGTCTTATTATTTAATTACTTTCAAGACTAGAGAACCCTAATAATGAGGGCTGCGAATTTATTAGTCAAATAATTAATATTTAATTGAAACAAAGTGCATGTGAACGGCATGTGTTAGGTGAATGAGCATAATAATGCATTATGGGACGGTGATATAGGGAGAGGAAGGAAAAATTACTATGAACTGTCTCAATAATATTTGTTATTCTTTAATACAACATTTTGAAAGAAAATATTTGAAAATTTACTTTGATTAAAGCTGTTTTATTGCCATCTATTTAAACTGCACAGAGAAGTATAGAGCAGTCAAACTAGTTGCCTTGAATGGCTACACATAGTGACCTCTCTCTTTGTTTTGTTTTAATAACATAACATAGTTATGGTTATAAACAATTTGTCCTCTCATTCAGACATTGGAGCTGGACGATTGTTTCCTTAGCAACCACTAGGGCACAAATTCCTGGCTTGCCTGACATTGTTTATAACCATGCCTCCACAAGGCCATTTGACCTTCTTTTTTTTTGGTTCCCTATTTTCATTTTCTTGTATAGTGGCACTTATGCTTTATATTATTGTATTGTTTTTTATTGAAAATGGAAATTAATTTTTTTTTTAATGAATTTAATTGAACCACTATACCCATGGCAATTAATTGATGTGACGTCACACTTTGGCACTCTATGAAGTATCAAAAGCTGTGAAGAGCCAATAAAATACAGGGGCCTGTTACATGAAAGGGAATAGCTAAGACCGTCTTAACTGTCACTTGACTGACTGACCTACGGATGGCGTTTGTTCCGACCACAAAGGACAAGGTTGGAAGTATAATAGCAGAGACGCTTTCATACAACATGTGTTGCCGTAAATGTCAAAGTTATACCAAGGTTGTGTACGTACGGAGATAAGACCCTTTCATGAAACGGGGGCCCTGGAGTGTAATGTCACATCCATTCATCGTCGAAAATGTGTAACCTAATGGTTGCTAAGAAAGCAATTGTCCAGTACCCAACCGATTTACAAAAGCCAAAATCAAAGGACAAGTTGTTTAAAACAATGCATTTGTGATGTAAATTAACAGAAGAATGTGACATCATTACTGTAGTACTCTGTAACAGCTACTCTGCCGCTAGAGCTTGAGCTAGAGATTATGAGTTAAGAACATCAGGATTTAACCTGTTCCCTGCTATATTCGCAATCCTATTGGGTGGAATTCACAAAGGAGGTTTGTAGGAGGTTTGTACAACCCATGGTTTGAGGATGGTTTACATCTATGGAATGCTGCTCGCATACCGTAAATTGTAAATCAACATTGTTATTGTATGGAGTTTACATTCCTTCTCCATCAGTTTACAAATGGCATTCCATAGATGTAAACCTTGGTCAAACCATGGTTTGTACAAACCTCCTACAAACCTCCTTTGTGAATTCCACCCATAGTTTGTACAGGCCCCACTAGGTCCCCAATGGCAATGAGTTAACCTGTTCATTTCGAGATTTTGAAATCCCCATAGACTTTGTACTTAGCCCACCCGGTTCCCGTAAGCAACGGGCTAAGAGACTATCATACATTCTCATTACTGTTTTTGAATAAGCATTATTAAACATATTTTAGGGGAAGGATCAAATTTATGCTATGCAGGATGTCCCGGGATCCTGCGTTCCCCATCCCCATTGAAATGAGGAACGCAATATCTTTCGCCAATCAAGATCAAATAAAAGACCTTTGTCCCAAGAGTTCTGGACGCGTTTTTCGTCGTTCTGAATAGCTATTGAAATTGGCCTTGCCAGCTAAAGAGGAACGCATTATCCCGCGGCACTCAAGATCGAATAAAAGACCTTTGTCCCAAGAGTTTTGGACGCGGTTTTCGTCGTTCTGAATAGCTATTGAAATTGGCCTTGCCAGCTAAAGAGGAACGCATTATCCCGCGCTACTCAAGATCGAATAAAAGACCTTTGTGCCAATATCGATCTGGACACATCTTTCATCATTCTGCGCTGAATAGCTATTAAAATGCGCCCTGCAAGTGGAGTGCTCTAGAATGCTCTGTTAACCAAAGTCCTCTTTCTCATATAGTATTTCCAGAGTTTGTTCTCATTAGATTCTCAAAGGTTCTCAAAGATTACTTTATATGATGCACTAGATGTTTGGGGCATCATTTTCTCGCAACTTCATTCTTTAATTTTGAAAAGATAACTACGATGTTCCTGATGAATTCGGCATGATTTTATCGTGAACAATTTTGTGAAGCGTGTTCACATTAAAATATAAAATAATTACCATGTTTCAGGTATATTTTCGCATAATTTTCTCATAGCGCGTTATAAATCGAAACATCGTTCTGCAATTGTTAGAAGATAATTATGTTTCAGATCAGTTTGCCGCAAGGTTCGAAACTAACGCTTGCCCGATGACAAATGATAAGTCACGGAACTTATAAATATTTCGACTCATTTTTAGTCCGTCGGAGGTATTAAAATATCGCCATTAGGTTTATTGTTTACTTCATTTTACGCACGCTTTTAATGATATCACGGAACTGACTTCGATTCGATGGTCGTCCGACAAAGCTAATTTTGAGAAGATATTCGACGGCTTTCCAGATTAGTTTGGCATTGCTTTTATCGTAAATCATTTTGATAATTATTTTGTAATGATTTCTACTCATGTATCGTCTATCGGACTTATAAACTTACCGTTATTACGCCGATTATTTTATTGACTAATATTTGTAACGTTTTCGCTTTATTTTGAGAACGTAAACGGTAAATTCACGGCATTTATTTCTACTCATGTATCGTCTGTCGGACTTATAAACTTACCGTTATTACGCCGATTATTTTATTGACTAATATTTGTAACGTTTTCGCTTTATTTTGAGAACGTAAACGGTAAATTCACGGCATTTATTTCTACTCATGTATCGTCTATCGGACTTATAAACTTACCGTTATTACGCCGATTATTTTATTGACTAATATTTGTAACGTTTTCGCTTTATTTTGAGAACGTAAACGGTAAATTCACGGCATTTATTTATACGCATGTATTTATACGCATGTATCGTCTGTTGGACTTATGATATAAGCATACTTATACGATGATATCCTACATTGACTCATATTCGTAACGTATTAAAGTTTGTATGATTTTGGCATCACTTTCGTAACTCATGAATTAATGCGATCTCTAACTTTGAGAAGATCATAATAATTATGTTCCGATAACTTTGGCATGATTGTTCGTAACTCATAAAATCACGCTCTCTAACTTTGAGAAGATAATGATTATGTTCCGAAGATTTAGGAATAGCGATAGTAATGATAATTGTTATAGAAATTATATTGTTTTTCTTTTCCCTCCCGAGCTTTCGTTATAACTCGGGATGCGTGTTTGTAATTGAGATAATATCTCCGATGTTTGAGATATTTATCGCATCGCATATAATAATATAATATTATTATATCGAAACATCATTTCCATTTGGAGAAGATCATTATGATGTTCCAGATAAGTTCGGTATCAATTTATCGGAAGTACATTTTTTGTAATTATTGAGATAATAATTCCGATGTTTCCGTTATTTGCCGCATCATTTTCTTGCAGGCATTATATCCGACATCGTTTTCATTTTTAATTTGTATATTATAATCTCTCTTACTTTCTCTCATAATCCATTTGCATGTTTTGACGCTTTAATTATGTTATAGTTGCAATTAATTTGTGTATTTTTCCCTTTCATGGTTACCTTATTATTTTGCAATATTCTCTTTCTCATATCGCAGCGATTTTATCACATGTTGTTTCCGTATTTTTGTATTTTCGTTGTAAACAGTTACGGTCGTCCGATAAATAAAAATCGTACATTATAATTATATTATTAATTTGTTACTTCAAATGCAAGATCGACATGAACAATTAAACAGACTGGTAGGTCATCTTAATCATCGCATAATCAAAGAATTATTACTAAAAATGACAATCAAGAACATCATCAGATTGTCCTTCATAGCGTGTAAATAAATATCATTATTATATTATATTCATACAAATTATTTTTGCTAATTGAACATTTAAAAAACCATATCTGTAATTGTTGGGAACGTCATCAAAATATTTCGTAAGATGGAAGACGCTCATTTTCAGAATGTACTCCCTCAAATTCTGCTCTATCACAGGGACATTGTAATCGCAAAATTATAATATTAATTTTACGGGGGGGGGGGGGAATAAATACCCGTACCATCGGGGAAATCGCTGCTAAACTACCGGGGAGGTTGTCACTTGCAAATGAACATTTTGAATTATGCCTGTATTGTATTAAAGGGATTTGAGAAAAACCGGCGTTACTAGGGGCTGAAGGGTGGAGGAGGAGGGGCATCCGCGGCGAGTTATAAATCTAAGGTTTAGTTTTGTGATGAATTAAACACACTACATCGTGTTGGAACTCTGTGGGCCACGTGGCGTTCTAGAACAAACACAGGCCATGTCAACTCGTTCAATCGCTTCTCGTAATATTGTAGAACAGGAAGATGAATTTGTGGGTCGGGAAAGTGGTAGAAATATGAAACGAGAAACTAAGTATTCTTCAAGGGTGACCTTCACGTGTGTGTGTGTGTGTGTGTGTGTGGGTGCGGGTGTGTGCTGGGGGAGGGCGGGTGGGGGGGGGGGGGGGGGGGTGACAAATCACGATTGCTTGTAGTACACACGGTTAAAGTGAGGCCTGTCAAGTGTCTAACTCCACGAAAAGTACTTGGAGCTTCCTCGTTTCTCTTCTACCGTGTTGTTTAGCTTATGGTAAGAGAAGAATAAAATAGGATTAGATTTTTTCAAATGCCCCTTTAGTATGACGATATCTATAATTCGGCTCAAAAGCGTTAGCTAACGGTTATAATTCTCATATACGTCCGTGTTAAAAGCTGACGCATATTTTCGCTTTTTTAACTAGGAAAGCAGTGTTCTTTTTCAATGAAGCTTTCACACATCATTCAGACATATCCTACAATGATTTTAGTACAGGATTGAAGTCTCAAATGTCATTTCGGGCAATATCTGACACTTTGCAGGTGCACCTTTAAGGTTCACATGTAGAGTGTCAGATATTGCCCACATTAACATTTGAGACTTCAATCCTATAGCAGAATCATTTGTAAGATTGTCCGAATGATGTGTGAACGTTTCATGGTAAAAGAACACTGTTTTCCTGCTTAAAAAAAGCGAAAATATGCGTCAGACTTTACAACGGACATGTATGAGGCTTATGATCATCAATTAACGCTTTTTGAGCTGAATGATAGATATCATTATACTAAAGGAATATTTGAAAAAAAATATAACCCTTTAGTCTTCTCTTACCATTAGCTAAACAGCACGGTAGAAGAGAAACGAGGAAGCTCCCAAGTATTTGTTGTTGTGTTAAGACACTTTCCAGGGATCCCTTTAAGATACCAACACTCTGTCAACGCAGCTCTAGTCGAGATCAGAAGCTACCGCCCCGGCCATAATTTCCAAGAAAATAAACAACGGGGTGATATATCGTCTTGAATGTCAGGCAATGTAAAATGCGTGAGAAAGTAGCCTCATTTTTTGATCGGGATTCAGCACATCTTCTAATCTTCCCCCCCCCCCTCCCCCGATACAAAATAATGGATAGATGGATGGATGGATGGATATATATATATATATATATATATATATATTAAGCTACGCCTATTATTCTTCCTTCTCAATCATTTATGATTATTCTTTGCATTATTTAAATATAGGAAGAAACCAAAGCTGTATGTATTAGTTCGCCTTTCGTTTATATAGATAGATAGATAGATAGATAGATAGATGGATGGATGGATGGATGGATGGATGGATGGATAGATAGAAAGATAGATAAACTGGGTTCCAAAAGAAACTTATCACTTCTTCAGAGCGACACACATTAAAATCTAAAGCATAAAAATTAATCATAATTGGGCATAGATTAGCTATAACATTCCTCAGCATGCACATATAAACAAAATTATGTTTGATTTAGTCAACAAAGAATAAAATAAGGTGAAATCGCAAGAGGTAACTTTTCAAAAATCACAGAAACTGCTCGCCTTCCGGGCACGGAGCTCGTTACGGACAATAGCCAGCCTGGTGGTTACATAACCCGCCTTTGATGTTGAATGAATAGCTATTGAAAGTTCTAAATAGACCGCCTTTCGTGGAGGTTCGCAGCGAGCAGTTTCTGTGATTTTTGTAAAGTGACCTGTAGCGATTCCATCGCATTTTTCTCTTTTTTGGCAAAAGCAACCTTTCATTTTTTCAGATATGCTTCATAAGGAGAATGATAGCTTATCTGTGTCTAAATATGATTCAATTTGATGCTATGGATTTTAGTGAGCGTCGCTCTGAAGAAGTGATAAGTTTCTTTTGGAACCCAGTTTAGATTTTGTTGTTACTTATCCCGTATGATGGGCGGATTAATCAGAAGGAGATTATTATTTTTGTTTGTTGACGGTGTACGTAATTGAGTGCGCGTGTACGCGTGGATGCGTTATTACATTTATACCAACTAGATGATTTACAGTGGAACAGCGGCCCGTTACTGACACAACATGAACACTAATTCGAATTGTGTAATGGAATGCTATCCCTACCCAGAGCGAGTGACCGGGGGTGTGGGGGGGGGGGGGGGGGGGGGCAGCCGCGGCCAGTTTGTAGATGTCAGTTTTGTGGAGATTGTGTTGTTGAATTTGTGGCCACGTGGTATCAAGAGATGATTGTGTATACATTACTAAGGCGTTCTAGAACAAATACAGGCCATGTAAATTCGCCGAATTGCTTCTCGTAACACTTTTCGATAACAAGAGAGGGAATTTATGGTTCGGGAAAGTGGCAGACATGTCATTTAACATCGTTTTCGATATTGATATGCACTGTACAGGGTGGCCCCCCGTTGATATGTGAAACACCCCCAGGCCTTTACGAATGGCCTTGTAAATGTTGCGGATTTTTACGAACGCATATTATATACATTCAATATTGATAATATCAGCTAATAAATGATTGTAACTAATTAAAGGGATAGTTCAGTTTAGTATAGAGGGCGATACAAGAAATATTTTTGTGAATACAAAACGATAAAAAAAATATGTATACATACGAACAAGTGCTAATACAAACCAGACAATTAAACACATATATGTTCATTTCTCCACTTGAATGGAAACACTGACTTTATTCTTCACATTACACTGTATAGGCAAGATTTGAGATATGCACGTTATCATAAACATATCAATTCAAAACAATATCATATTCCAAACACTAATTAGTGATTTTACCCAGATTTCGGTTTTATCAAATTTCCCTTACGTTAAAAATATAATAACGATTGAAATATAAAGTGAGGCCTGTAAAGTGTCTAACTCCACGAAAATTACTTGGAGCTTCCTCGTTTCTCTTCTACCGTGTTGTTTAGCTTATTGTAAGAGAAGAATAAAACAGGGTTAGATTTTTTCAAATGCCCCTTTAGTATGACGATATCTATCATTCAGCTCAAAAGCGTTAGCTAACGGTTATAAACCTCATAAACGTCCGTGTTAAAAGCTGACGCATATTTTCGCTTTTTTAACTAGGAATGCGGTGTTCTTTTTCAATGAAACTTTCACACATCATTCGGACATATCCTACAATGATTGTTGTACAGGATTAAAGTTTCAAATGTCATTTTGGGCAATATCTGACAATTTACAGGTGCACCTTTAAGATGTTAAATTATCCACCGTACCGCGAAAAACCATGTGAGTGAAATGAGTGAGGGAAATCACTTTGCATTAATGTTTATTAATGCTTATTACTCGGCCATGTTACGTCCATTTCACTTGAAATGTTCACGTACTACCCAGTGGACATCTTATCTATAAATATATCAACCACTCATCAGTTTTTGCACAACAAAATTACTAGACCCCTTTAACTTGTTTGTGGAATGGGCTACTAAACATTAACATTTAACCAAACGGAAAGTTTGATGTATTATTATTATTATTAGAGGGAGCTGCAAGAAATAATTAATCAATGATTTAGCAAAAAACAGGTGTAATATTTTTAAGAGAAGGAGAGTTTGAACATAAAACCATTTTATTTAATCAATATCCGATTTGAGTTAATTTGAGTCCCACATTTATGATTCATTATTAATATCATTCGTTCGGAACATCTCTAGCCTTGCAAGTGTCTAGCGACGTCCGTGGACCTTCTTTCTATGTCCTTCCTTATCCGTGGCACTGTTAAATACATATCTGCAGCGTGGCACCTGGCATCTTCCCAAGTTGCTGTCTCGGAACTGTGGCATGAGTTCGCAGGGCTGCATCGCTCGTGGAGAATCCACAACTTCCATGAAGGAGGAAAAATGGCCGGTGTTATCCTGCGAAGATGCTGGTGAGGGGAAATGCCTGAACAAGGCCATGTCGCTCTCTGGTAGTGTGGGGGGGTTGGTCTGACAGTGGGTACAGGTTGTCTCGTTGCACTTTGCGAACACTAACATTCCTATCCGTCGATCCATGTGGCGCGCAGTGAACTTGAATTCCTCGTGCAGTCCACTTCGACGCAGGTTCAGCGCAGATCCGGTTACTGCCGCCTTGACATCCTGATAGTCGGCCCCGTACGGATGTAGTGGACTCCCACCTTCCACAACCTCCACCTTCACACGATGCCCGGCAAATGTCAGTCCCTTCCAGTGGACGTCCTTGATGAGGGACATCGCTCGGTAGAACACGAGCCGCTCCTTCCTTTTCCGCTCCTGGTCGCTGAGTCGCTGGGTGATTGGTGGGCTCTCTTCACCTGGAAGTGTCGACGGCAAGTAGACGCTCGTAAGGTTCCTTGTGCATGGGGCCCACAAATGTTCTACTGGGTTGAGAGCTGAATCTCCGGGAGCATATGAGGTGACGATCAATGCATCCAGCTTCTGATCCCTGAAAAAACGTCCGTAAAAAAAATCGTTGGTCCCATGGTTACTGTTGAAATCTGGGCCGCCATCTGCGATCAGGAACAGCGCTGGTATATGGGGCTTCTCCTGCAGAATGCTCCCGATGTCATTTAGGTGGGTCGCGACGTTGTTCTGTGACTGGGGGCATCGCAGAAACACTGTAGAGGGTCCCTTCTCTGGCAATCTGTAATGAAGAATGAAAGTCAATAGTTAAGGTTGAAACTTTACGTGACTGGATATTTTATTTTACAACATTTGAAACAGCCGAATCTCATTAAATATATTAAATTGGAACAAACCCGGGGCCCCAGGTTATAACTAATAGTCAAAACTCCACCATGCTCGGAAGTTACATACAATTTCTCATAAAAATAATTGATACCAATGGAGAGCGCTCTTTTGTGTTTTAACGTCTCTTTTACCGAGTCGTTTGTAATTTCACTGCAGCACATTGATTATCCTCCGAATCTTGTTCAGATCAAGGTTAAATTGTAAATGTAGAATTGTATATCATTCTGTTAGATCATTTTAATCACCAATATACTTATGGTTGTATTGTAATGACTTGAAAACGTTCATATAACAGTTAGTGTAGTTTTTACATTTGCATATGACGGGGTAAAACTGCTTAACATGTATTGATAATAATGTTGAATACGCATGTGATGCTTTGGTGAATTGCGAATTAAATAGAGAAACACAATCTCTATTGTAAAATTGTTACAGTATATTTTGTTTATTTGCGGGCTTATTCCGATCGGATATATGTATTGACGTTTCACCTATGCTAACATTTATTCTGTCATTACAATTGTATGCCTTTACAACTGTGTCAGTTTCTTTTCACTATTAACCTCACAATACATCACTAAAAACAAACCAAGTTTTGTTTCAAAATTTCATCTCGCCAAAATATTTATAAGGCAGTTAGGAAAACAGTGTGTATAAATAAAAGGTAACCATGAACCTTGCTTGGTTGAGGATGCACACTTAGAAGAGAAAATATAATTTTTAAACATTCAAAAGTAAAATTATTATTGCAGTATTGAACAATTTTATATTGTAATTCACATGCGCCATTCAACACAAAAAGTGAAATTACAAATCAACAAATAACATGGATGGAATATAAATGGCATTGTTTCACTAACTGTTTGTGTTTGGTTTATTTTATATGCATTTTGTATGCTGATTAATTATGGCACACTTACACATACTGCTGTCGCCCAAGTGGGTCCAAAGTCGTCTCCGGTTGTGGTTTCGGCAACAGCTCGAGGTAGCCAGCCGGGGTGAGCAAGTACCCTCTGGTCGGAAAATCGTGATCGAGGTACTGCGGTCTGTCGTTATCTGGAAAGACTTTGTTGATCTGGATGCGCCTGTCTACAGCCGGGACGGTGTTGCTCACGCGAACCTGGAGTGGAATGAAAAGGGTTAGCAATTTAGAACAGATGAATCGCATAAATGCACCATGCACGAAAGAAACAAAAAATAAAATAAAAAATACTAAAAAGTAACAGTCTGTTATCATTCAAAAAGAGCCATTACAACTCAAAAGTGTGTTCTTTAGAAACTCATTGGTTTCAAAATTAATATGTGCATGCCATGATTTGTTGCAATATTGATTAGATATATAGAGAGATAATTAACAACTAAATAATTAACGAACCATTGTGGGGCCCCATACTTATTACAAATCGTAAGTTCTTTCAAATTTGAGACGTGATATGCACTTGAACACTTGTACGCAAGTATTGTATAATAATATAGTAATTTTATTTTGTAATTAACTCATTGCATATGCATATTGTAGACAGGTTCGGAATGAAAAGCGGAGACAACTATTCAATTTTCCAACCTATTCATTGACATACTGGCTTCTCTCTGATGTCTTAAGTTTAATTGACGTACACAGTTATATTAGTCCTTTTAATGTACTGAGAGCCGGATTATTCTTTTTTTTAAATTTCATTGTTCGTAACTGAGGTAACTTGCTGTTGCTATCTAATATTTTAAACCCCAAAACAATTGATACAAAACAATGTCGTAAGGCATTGTTTAATGCTTTCCAGATCAATCCCTCATTAGTCCAGTAGACATCTCTAGGGCCTATAAATGTTTCATTAAGCACCCTCTTTATACACATTTATCTCACAAATATAAGTTTTCAGTGACAAAATGATACGCACCTTATTCTTGTTGTCTGCCGAGAAGATGAGGGCTTTCTCGCCGAGTGTGGAGGCCATCTGCAGACAGTATTTTACCCTGGCAGAATAAAAGTGACTGTTTGGGTTCTCCTTTCTGCCGGAATTGTCCTTGATAGGAACACGCGCTGCGATCAGTCCCTTGTATGCCGCGGCAGCCCGGTTACCTTTGTTGGGTGGTTCCATCAGTCGAGCTAGGGTACGAGTACCTGAAGAGAAAAAAATAAGCACAATTAGAATAATGCCAAGAATGAAGATAAGAAGAGATGAAAATTGGTGCCCATATATAGGGATGCTGCAATAAATGCATCATGTACCCAGTCGTCTAAAATTCGTTGAAATAATTAAACTGTTTTCCACTTTAAACCTAATGTGGCATGTGGGGGCAATAATGCAACCCCCCCCCCCCCCCCCCCCCCCCCCCCACTCTCCACCGCGATGTTTGTATTGCTCCAAAACGAGGTAAGATGATGCACCGTTGCTTGGGTGACTTCTGAGTGGGAGGGGGTGGCATGAACACCTTACTTTCTAGACATATCAGATCACACCAGTACACATTGTATTAATCTGTTTGCACTTGTCAACAAAGTTACTAGATAATAAATTAGATCTCAGACCGAAACTGCAGTTGACGCCTTTAAAAATCGTAATTTTTCAGTAGACGGATGAGGATGAATGTAAGGCACACATAATATTTCAGATTAAACAATATTGTAATGTAGATTCTACGAATCAAATACAAATTTGTAGAAATAATCCCTTCTTCAAGTATAATTTTGTAAGAGCGCCCTCTTGGGTTGTAATGACTCTTTATGAATATCAAAACAGGGTTTTTACTTAAACATTTGTAATTATGGACGACACCTGGGTGTCCCCCAAACGGGGCACTTCCCAAATTATAGTACTATAACATTTGTTTCTAACAGATAGGGTGTCTTTTCCAATAAAAAACGATACCATGAACAGTAATGTTGGTCGTGCAGTTTTTGTTTTAGGACGATGTGAGTGAGACCATGTCCGGTGCTAATTTATACCTAGTCAATGTCAATTAAACCGCACTCCTTGGCCTGTAATACCATTGCCCATTCTTTCGGACACGGCTGAGTGCACACTAACAGTAACAATGGCGCGCGATGCTCAATGATATGAAAGGCGGTATGTGCGATTTATCAAGTGCTGGCTTGATACAAATTGTCAAAAAAGAGAACCTGACATTGTTTGTTTATTTTATTACGGTATATACAATAATATAATGCACGCTACAAGCTGTTTTTCAGCAGGGCCGTGAAACAAAAGAATACAGAAATACATGAAATAATACAAAATATGTTCAGAATGAACGAGGGAACCAATAGGCATAAGTCCATGAGTAAAGCAATAATTGAACAGCAATATGCACATTAATTATAAATCTAGTATGGCTAGCTTCATTATTTCCTTTTTAAAAATATAATGTATAATTCGTAAATGAATAGGTAGAATGTTGAACAGTTTTGATGCATCATATAGTTCGCTATTTCGAATAAAGTTTGTGCGGGGTCTAGTTCTAATTCAATTTGGGTGTTTGCGAGGCGTAATCTATAATCTAAATGCGGTTTTAATTATGGTTACAGTGCGTTATTCCGAAGGGTCAGTTATTCCGAAGGTTCGTTAATCCGAATGTTCGCTATTCCTAAAACGAAATCGGGTTTGTTATTCCGAAGGTTCGTTTATCCGAAACAAAAATCGGGTTCGTTATTCCGACGGTTCATTAGTCCGAAGATAAAATAGGGTTCGTTAATCCGAAAATTAAATCGGGTTTGTTATAATACTATAATTTGTGTTTTGTTTATTTAATTTGCAGCCTGCATTAAGCATACCCCTCCCCTTTTCCCTCCCTTGGCCAGACCAAGCAAACATTTAAGTTTATTTTATCGCCTTATATGAAATTATAGCATTAAAACAAACCCAAATTCATTTTCGGATTAACGATCCCGATTTCATTTTAAGAATAGCGAACCTTCGGAATAACGAACCCTCGGAATAACGAACCTTCGGAATAACGAACCCGATTTTATTTTCGGACTAACAAAACTACCTAAATCATACTATTATTATCAAAGTGGGGTTGATTCAAAGTCTTGTAAAGTACGAGAAAAGTCGTCTTATCGTCCGAGAGCGTGGACTGTTTTTAATGCCTTTTTCCTTAAAGTCTATTTGCTGGTCACATGAAAGATTACAATCAAGCATGACCCCGTAACTTTCTGTAGTTTTGTATTACCAATACTTACTATAACATCAGAAAAATGGCGCAAATTGTGTTTAGATCTTACTATCATAAATTTGGTTATTTTAAGCAAAAGTTCATTGCTTGAAAACCAACGCATTATAGACTTAAAATCTTCATTAATTGATTTCTCTCAAACTTTGGGATCTTTTGAAGCATATACATGTATCATCGGCGTAAAGAGAGATTGAACATTTATCAACATATTTATGTATATCATTCAATGTAATAATAAACAATAACGGCCCAAGTATACAACCCTGGATACACCATTTTTGTTACAGTACGGCTCGAAGATTAACTTCCATTTACTAATGCGGATTGCCCTCTATCCAAGAAATAATCCTGAAACCATTTGATAGCTGTTTGGTCAAAGCCGAAGAATTAAATTTTTTTCAATAATATATCAGAGGATATTAAGTCAAAAGCCTTTTCTAAGTATAGTGTAACGACACCAACTACATTTCCTTCATTTGTATCATGTAATCAGTCATAAGACATAAGGGCAGTTAAAGTGGAATTGTTAGGGCGAAAACCATGTTGATTTAGTATTTTATCAGTTAATCATATACTTGATTAAATAACAATTTTCCAATACTTTTGACAAAATAGGGAGGACCGAAATCGGTATATAATTTGTGGGGTCTGAGGTATCTCCACATTTGTGTATGCGAGTCACATGCGCCCTTTTTCCAAGCATCGGGGATGTTCCCCGTCACTAGTGATACATTGATGATGTGTGTATTGTGGTTGAACAATACATTCAATAGAGTCTTTAAAGGGATAGTTGAGCTCTTGTAAAGAGAGTAGAGTTTTGGTCAAATTTTAGTACCCAAAATCCACACCATTGAAAGGAAATCAAAATCGCTAAAAACTGAGTAAAAATCCTTCAATCATTCAAACAGAGGCGTTCAAACTCAAGATGGCACTCTCTCAAAATACATTGGTTTAAACCATTTAAATTAAAATAAAATATTGTGTATGTGAAGGTTCGTAAAAATAGTGATTAGATAGAAAGATAATCAACAACTAGTAAAAAAAACTCCTTTTGAATCTTTTTGAAACGAGGAAGCATTTAAAAAAAAAAATTGTAACGGTTCGTTCACAATTAGGTAATATTTGTGGGTCCCCATAGTTATTACAAATGGTTACGTTTATTGATATTTCAGCCGTTTTGACCAAATAAAGTTTATTCTGTCACTAAAATATTATGCTCTTTCAAACTTTATACTCAACAGGCTTTTTACTTAGCCATTTGTAATGTTGTATTCATTTCGAGCATGGAGATACAATTATTAGGATAGCGCTGCAAGAAACATAGTTAGATAGTGAGGTAATGTAAAACAGTGTTAATTTTTGTTGATATAATGCAGCTGAAATTTCAATAAATGTGGAAAATATAACTTACCGAGGTTAGGGTGTGATTCCTTCAATCCTGGAATAGTAGACAGTAGATGGTCTTTGAGCTGCGGGAGGGAAGTTCCACAAGTCCCAACCTCTTCCCTTCTTCGTACGTGGGCTCGAAAACCTTTTCCGTTGATGAAGGCAGTCGCGGCCGGAACAAGTTCAGGGAACTTACTGTGCACAGCTGGTCGACCCGCATGGGGCCTCTTCACTCGCACTTCCTGATCAGCAGGTTTCCTCTTCCTCCGTTTCGGGCTCTCATCCAGCCAACTCAGGTCCATGACGACAAGTTCGAATCTTAATCGCCACAAGTCAATACGAAGCTAACTAAAGATATAACTTGATCAATATCGCGATGTACAGGTCTAAGAAGTTGATTAAAGCGAGATAATGTCCAAAGACTCCAAACGAATATGGTTGACTTGATGTTGTTGTTGTTGTTGTTGTTATTAATTTTAATTGGCGTTGCATTCAAAAGAATATATTACGCCAAACATTACTTCTTTTTTTTTTTCATAATTAAATTATCAAAAACTCAATTTTCAAAATTAAAGAAAAAAAAAAAAAAAAAAAAAAAAAAAAAAAAAAAAGGGGATTCTGTCCAATACACTGGTCCACTCAACCTACAAACCGCTTTCTAAAAGTATAATCCTGCCAACCCGGCTATGTATGATTTAATAGCAGGCTTCTCGGCACAAGGCCTAGGCCACTCATATACACGGAATGCGGGCGGGGGGTGTATGGTACCAGAAACATTATCCGAAAATTAAAACAATAATATATTTATAAACATATTTTTCACATACTGTAAGCACTTTTATTTGGAGCTTAATCTAAAATTAGTTTAACCCGTCACCAGTTAGTGTGCAAAAAAAGAGGGAAAAAAAAAAAAAAAAAAAAAAAAAAAATATATATATATATATATATATATATAATAATATTCATAACTTCTACAACACTTTGAATGTATTTGTTCTCTTTATAAACCTCATAACAATACTTATATTATATGGTTGTAATAGTATGTATATACTTAGAGCATTTTGTTTTAATTCTTTTTTCATCATCTCCCTCTCCTTTTCATACATACGACAATATAATAAAAAATGCTCCACCGTTTCACTGACCAAACATGTAGCACACAACCCTGTCGGGTGTTTACCAATTTTTTGCATAAAGTCATTTAATCTTACTACTCCAAGTCTCAATCTACAAACAATAATTTCCTCACGCCTTGTATTACAACGCAGTAATGTGACAGGAAGTACATTTTTCTTTACATTATACAAATGTCGCCCTCTTTCGGACGCATCCCACTTACTCTGCCAAATTGCATTATAATACCTTCCAATAATTGCTCGTATTTCACTACATGATTTCTTAACATAAATATCTATATATTCTCTTTTCAATGCTGCTTTTGCCAACGAGTCAGCCACTTCATTTCCATAAATATTGCAATGTGAAGGAATCCATACAAAAGATATACTAATGCCCATATAATACAAATTTGCAACTTGAAACATTATTTCTTGCACAATATTATCATTTGATACATTTTCAATTTCATATAGACTACTCAAAGAGTCCGTTAATATTACCACATCTGAACACGGTTGGAAATCTGCAATCCAATTTAGTGCCATAACCATGGCTACTTGTTCCGCTCGGCATATTGAAATGGGTGACACTTTTTTACCACATAATACACTCATTTGAGGAATATAAAAAGCGACTGCCGTAGATCCATTGACCATCTCTTTTGATGCATCAGTATATATTCTTAAATATTTTATCCAACGAGTATTTATAACTTCTTGAGTAACTATTCTTTGATGATCGACCATATCTGACTTACTTACTTTATTATGAATATCATAACAAACTTCAGGTTCTATAACATGCCAAGGAGGGTGTACTGGTATACAAAAAGTATCTACCTCTACATCCAACTTTAAAGTGCGAACAGCTATAGATTGATATTTAATATTTTCTTCACATTTTTGTGTATGAAATTGCCAACAATCCAATAAACATGCTCTTGTGGGATGATTTAAACAAGAACTCAAAATTCTATTTTTCAATCTATCAGTCAATAACTGACGCCTTAATTCTAAGGGCATCTCTCCACACTCCACTTGCAGAGCCTCTAAAGATGTCGTTGGAAGGGCTCCAGTAGCTAGCCTTAAACATTGATATTGTATAGAGTCCAACGAATTTTTTAGAGTTTGGCAGGCAGAGCCATACACCTCTGCAGCAAAATCTATGACAGGTCGAATAAGGTGTTTATACATCAAATTAAGGGCATAAAAATCACTTCCCCATGAAGAACCAGATACGCATCTCATCATATTAATTCTTTTTTGACAACTTATTTTTACTTTCTCAATATGTTTTGACCAAGTTAATTTACTATCAAATAATACTCCCAAATATTTATACTCCTGTACTTGGTTTAATTTCAAACCATTTATACATAACTTCATTCCACAATTACTTTTCTTATTAGTAAATACCATATAACATGACTTTTCTGCTGAAAAGGTCATTTTCCACACCTTACTCCATTCATACAGAGTATTAATACAGGACTGAAGTTTACTCTCTAATAATTCCAGCTTTTTACAAGGAATCCAAAAAGCAATATCGTCAGCATATACAGACATAGTAACAACTGATATCCCTTTTGTTATATCACTAACCAAAATATTGAACAATAAAGGACATATTACACTTCCTTGAGGCAAGCCTCTATCAACAACAAAATGATTAGACACTTCTCCATTAACTCTCACTTTAAAAGATCTATTAGAAAGAAAAGATGATATCCATAATAAAAGTCTATCATTAATCCCATACATCTTCAACTTCCTTATAATACTACTCTTCTCAACAGAGTCGTACGCCTTATTAAAATCCATAAAAACCACACCCAAATATCCTTTATCAATCATGCATTTTTTAATATCAGTATCTAGCATGACAATCGAGTCAAGGACTCCTCTGCCTTTTCTAAACCCCGATTGACAGTCAGATAGAATATTATATTTTTCCACATACCAATCCAGTCTCTTATATATCATTCTTTCCATTATCTTACACAAATATGAAGTCAAGGCTATATGTCTATATGAATTAGGGTCTGTCTCACTCTTTCCTTGTTTTAATAATGGGACATGAATAGCATGTAACCAATCATTAGGAAGGTTAGACGTCTCCCAAATACGATTAAACAAATCCAATATTTTATGATGAGCGCTTTTAGACATAGAGACAATATGGCGTTTACAAATTCCATCTAAACCGGGGGTTGATTCTTTTGACAACTTAATCGCTGCCTTAAATTCAAACATATTAAAAGGTTCATTCAAGCTTTCCACTGCATGTGTATCATTAAGTACAAACGTCTCATGGTCATCAACACTAGTATTAGTACCTGCACAAATATTATCTTTATAGCAACTGCCTAATGCATTTGCAACTTCACAATTATCACTTACACATACTCCATCAATACTAATAACAATTGTTTTCTTCTTATTAATAAATTCTCCTCTCATTTTCCTTATCATTTTCCATATTTGCGTAACTGGAGTAAAACGATTAATTTTTTTACAATACTCTCTCCAATAATTCATTTTGGCCTGTCTAATAATACACTGAGCTGATGCTTTTTTCCGCTTAAATTCACATAAATCGTCATACTTTCCAGTTCTTACAAATGTCCTCTTAACTTTATTTCTAGACTTAACTGCAACCCAACATTCCTTATTCCACCATGGAACCGAAGGGAGGCGTTTTTTATTCCTATTCGTACAATCTACAGCCGCCTTCTCTACAGCATCATATATAGCTTTTAAAATAAATTCATATTCATCATGAACATTTACAAAATTAATTTTCTCTGAAAGACGAATGTCAATCTCTTGTTTATATACATTCCAATTAATTTTCCTACTATGTCCACTATCATTAAAAGAACCTTTCTTAAATTCATTTCCTGGCACTTCTATACCTATTTCCACAGGAAAGTGATCGCTTCCGAATCTATCTAAAATAACATTCCATTTACATTTAGCGGCTAACTTGCTATTCACAATAGTCAAGTCTAAACAAGAGAGAGTCCCAGTATGAGCGTCGAGTCTAGTCGGGGCTCCATTATTCAAAATAACAGCGTCATCTTCAGATAAAAACGAAACAATTTCTTTCCCATTTCTATCACAGTGGTTACTACCCCACATTTCATGATGGCTATTAAAGTCTCCACATAAAATAGCAGGTTTATTCATTTTATTCCAAACATTACTCAAAAAGCCACATGTTATTCTTCTACAGGGGTTATACAAGTTTATAACACTTAATACTATATTTTCAAAATAAATCTCTACACATTGATATTCTTCATCCTTGGGAGTATCTATTAAACGAAACTTTAAATTCCCTCGTACGTATATGGCACATCCGCCTCTGTTTCCTGTAGTCCTATTGTGAGGAATACAATTATACTCATCTAATTGTAAAACATTATTTTCTCTAAACCAAGTTTCCTGAATACAAATAATATCAGGTTTGCATGCACAAGCTGATAAATAGGATTGTAACTCGTACCCATGGGAAGTAAGTCCTTGCGCATTCCATTGAAGGAGAGACAGGAGACCCATCAATACAAGTACAAAACTAGGCATCATTTAATAATGCATGTATACAAGACGGGTCCGTGCTTTTTCCAAAGCACCTCTTTGCCGCCTCAACCACAAGTAGTATGCGGTTTGATTTCGAACTGGATGCTGGATTATCCAGATTATTCACAATAAACACCAAAAAAGCTAGAAGTTGATCACATGAGAATTGAAAACCATCATGATGCTCAATTGTTTGAGTTTGTTGTTCAAATGTGTCAGTTTGTGTTTGTACACTTACCATAACAACCCTTTTCTTGTCTGTCTCTTTTGTAACGGCCTTGCTCTTAGAGTCAACGACAGGCTTGTTGCGCTGGGCAACAAAGGTAGGCCTGGGGATAGCGCTAGGACGGCTATCTTGGCGTTTTGTGGTAGTTTTATTATCTACCTTATCCTGTTCTTGATTCTTTAAAATATCGCCACCCTGTTTCTGCATTAGAGTTTTCGCCGCTTCTGCATAGCTAATTTGGTTTTCAATTCTAAACGATTGAATTTGGCGCGCTTTCTTTAACTCCGGGCACCCTCCATATGCAGCGCTATGCTGGCCGTTACAGCGGACACATTTTGGGGTTTCCCTGTTTTGGCAATTGTCAAAAGAGTGGTCACCCCCACACCTTACACACCTCGTCTTTCCTTTACATTGTGCCTGACTATGCCCTATTCTTTGACATTTAAAGCATCGCATAATTGGTGGTACATATGGTTTCACTCGGAAAGCTTCGTATCCAAGTGTGACATATTCCGGTAGTTCTTTTGTCTGAAATGTCAAACATACTGATCTTGTTGCTTTCAGTTCGCCATTTTCTTTTCTCTTGATCCTTTGTACTCGTGTCACTTTCTTACTCTGTAGACCTTTTACAATATCTTCCTCAGATAGCTCAGTGTCTACGCCACTGATTACCCCTTTGACAACTCCAAATTTCCCTTCTACCACTTTAACATCATTGCTTCCCAACTTAACAAGCTGGATCATTTTCTGTACTTGCTTAGTATTTCTACATTTTACCTCAATAGCGTGAGGGTTCATCCTTCGCGCCTCCTCCACTGACCCTACTTCCTGTGTCAAAATTTTTGCTAATTTGAATGGGTTCAAATCAAAGAAAGCTTTCCCACCTACAGCCATTACAGTCACGATCATTTGACCTTTTTGTACAAATTTGGGTCTTACAGATTGTGGGGTACCAGCGGTGGAGGTCGAAGGGAGATTCGGGTCAAAGTTACTCTTGCCATGTTCAGATGTGTTAGTATGAAGTCTGGGTCTTTTATTGCGAGTACGGCCATGCTTAACTTGCTGAAATCCAGTATCGTCATTTATTTCCACTCCAATATCTGATTCTGAGCCGGAGCCACCGTCAGAGTCGGTGCCTATATTTTCTACAATCATACCGTCTTCCCTGGTGGACTCTGCAGTCCCACCATAGCGGGAATCCATGTATCAATTCAAATCGAAAATTATCTAAGTTAGGTGCAAACAAAAAATAGAATAGTGAATATTAAGCTCCAAAATAGTGCTTACCCTTTCCGAATGCTTCTAATGCGTCTCTAATATAATATCCAAAAGACCATAATAATCCACTATATCAAATTTCCCGCCAAAAACTATAATATTCCGAGAGAGCGACACAAACGCGTCCGTCCGCGTCCGTACTGGCGGGCGTTCGGTATTTATACCCCGATCAGAAAGCAGACGACGACCGCGACGCCACGTCGTACGTAACAATAACAAACTATAAATAGATCATAACGCCCATCACTAACGTCATGCGGAAGCGAGCATTTGATTGGTCGGTAGATTTAATTGTCGACGTAATATTTTAATTTGTCCTTTTGTTATGTTCGTGATTGTATTGCTATTTGTGTCGCAAGAGCGAAGACGTTAGTCTATCATGCAGCCCCTATTTACGTTTTTACTGTAGGACAAACGGGGGACAAACCATCAAATAGCATCATGTCTGAAATTTAAAATAACTAATTCTAACGAGTTTAAGTTGTAGTTGATTCATACATAAATTAATTCATAATAAGTCATTAATAATGAAACCATCCACGACAAAATACCCATCCCAATTCAGTAGAATATAGTTAGTTTTTGTAAGATCGGTGCTTTATTGTGTTGTTGTATGTTGCCATGACAACATGCAGTGCATAATGACCTTCAGTCGGTTAAAAATAAAACCATACATCGATTTCAAGTTGACAATCATAAAATGCCGTTTAATTATGGTATGATATAATTGTAACATGCAAAAGTGCTACCCACCCGTGTTCATCAACCTCTGAAATGGACCCTAACGTCGAATATTTGTGCACCTGAAAAAGTACCCTTTTTCTGTTTTTTTTCTTCTTCTAAAGAGTGCTGAAAACCACCCTCTTTTTAAGGAAAACGTCGACGACGCAATATAGCCAGTCATGTTGGGAGTGACCCCCCCCCCCCCCCCCCCCCCCCATATTACCTTCTCAGTCTTCTGGCCAGGCACTCGGGATTCACAGAATGGGGATACACATGATAGAATCCTGAAATTATTCTGTAAAGTCAGCATTTTTGTCTGCTCTCTTATCGTGCTTATTCTGAATTGTGTAAACTGTGATACTCATTGATGTGCCTGTGAAATCTGATGTTTGTAATCTACATGATTTGTACTAAATATTGTCTATAATGATTATTTCCTCGGCTCTCCGGTCAAGGAATTTGACTCATTAAAAAGGGATTGTTTATGATATTGATTTTACTATACTATTTGTAAGTCCCATAAGAAACAAGAGGTGTTGCTTTGCCGTACAGGTCGCTCGACTAGAAGCAAAAAACAGAAATTAAATATATAAATACAAATCGCATTTTGTCACCCAAAACTCCTATCCATGAATATTAAAAATGTTCAAAATTATGATTTGTTTCAGTCATATTTACATGTATACCATTATTGGCAGTGGTCTAGGGGGAAACGCCCTTTGTAAATCTTTATGTTATATATATATTTTTATCTAAACCCTTTTGTTTGTCATTGTTTTTTGTCAAATTAGTAGGGGTGGGGGAGGCCGGTGTGACGCGTGCCCCCCCCCCCCCCCCCATCTCGTAGATACAGCACTGAATGGCGTGTGTGAGTAAAGCCCAGGTGCGGTATTCAATTCCATACTTAAAGGGATAATTGAGTTTTGGTATAAAATGTACATAGTTTTGGTCAAACTGAATTTTAGTAACACAAACCTGTACCATTACATCACAAACTAATAGTTATAACTCCACCATGCTCAAAACGAATACAAAATTACAAACGATTAAAAGTAAAAAGCCTGTTATCATTCAAAAAGAGCCGCTAAAACTCAAGAGGGCGCTCTCTGAAAACTCATTGGTTATCAACCATTTAAAATAAAAATATTGTGCATGTGATGTTTTGTTGAAATAGTGATTAGATAGAGAGATAATCAACAATTATTTAAAAACCTCTTTGGTAAATTTTTGAAAAAAGGAAGCACTTTTTAAATTTGTGTAATGGCTGCTTCAAAATTATTAAATATTTGTGGGGCCCCACAATTATTACAAATGGTTATGTTTATGGATATTTCAGCCGTTTCTAAACCGATATTGATCAAATAAAGTTTATTCTGTCATTAAAATTGTATGCCTTTTCAAATTCTACACTAAGTGGTTCATTATCTCACATCAATTATTTTGTGCAGCTTCCTCTACTAAAACTCAACTATCCCTTTAAGTCAAAATTTAGCTAAAGTAAGTAATTGAGATTTGATTCATTCATCACTCGAAAATCTTACAAAATTGTTGATGTCCTAATGTCTTCAAATATTACATTTAGATTGTGTTTCACTGAAGTTCTCAGCCTGAAAAATGCTAAGTAAATTTCTTATTCAATCTAAGTTTTGAATCGAATACGTCCAGCCCTGAGCCATTGACAGATTTATATGTGCCAAGATGATACAACTTTCTTTCAATTGTTGAAAGTGCGCGATTTGTTTACAGCTATTATTGTTGCCGATTGAGTATTAACGACGATTGAACAACAATTTCAAAAGTCGTATGAAACAACAACTATATTGGAATAAACACAGCAACACATCATGAAACAAGTTAGACAATAGTAGGCATTGCTAGGAGAGAAAATAAATGGTGCATTTCAGCCTTTATTTAAAACTTGAGGATAAGTATGTTATACTCTTCCAGAATTACATAGTTCCCCTCTACTTTCTTTCATAGGATACTCACTGTACAGATAATCTAAACCATTATTCTCTATATATATATATGGATGAACATTTTCTACCTATTACATACATTATTTAAGCTAATGAATGGAACATTCTGTCTTTCAAACAGATAGCACATCGTAATAGTACTGTCCTGATAATATATCAGCAATAGTAAATATAATTAAGAAGCAATGATAACAACAATAACAGATATGTAATTATGCATCTTAGTTTTAGTGGCGTAGCATTAATTGGAGCAATTGTCAGTTGAAAGTGTTGACTCATGTTGCTCCCTCCCCTTTGCAGGCCAAATAATCACAAATATATTAAACACAGAACAAATAGGCCCTACCTGACATACATTGCTGATCCTTATAACATCTAGTTCACAACTGATTTGAAACTGAAACTATCAAGCCGTCCGTTCAGTCTTTGTTTTTGTTCTTGCGTTTTTGTCACTGTCCTACTGAATATTAATAGTTGTCATCAATTTTTAAAATATTATCACATTTGTTCATCATATTTGTATTATATTTTCATTGTTTAGGACAGATATGAAACATGCACAATGCATACACCTCCATACTTTTGTATTGTCATTAATACGCTTGCTTTAATTTTGTTTAGGAATTTATTTTCAAATGTATCACAATACATTAAACAAAAACTGCGAAAGTAACATCACAACCACGTACACTTACATGTAGTACATTCTTGATTAACGTGATTATACGTTATTATACATAACTGATATACAGTATATATACACATCTGAGAATACAATTTACATGAATTGTCTTTTGAATATATTATTCCGACTCTATAATACATACGATATCTTATATGAAGTTCCATCGCACTGAAGCAATACAGGCATACTTCACAATAATACACAATAGGCACACATGCATGTAGTACGTTCTTGATAATTTATATGAATATACATTATTTTTTATATGAATATACATTATTTTTTATATGAATATACATTGTTTTTTGGCTAATGGTAGCAGAAGAATAAAATGGGTGTCCGGCGATTTTTTACAAATATCTCCCTCATAACCGAGATGAATAGGATTGAATTGAAAAGCAATTGTCAAAATCAACTGATCAAATCTGTATCAATTTATATATTTTCAATACCAAAACAGTACTCCTTTTCCATGGAAATATCACACATCTTTATAAACAATTTTACTATGATATTAGTATTATGATCACGTCTCAAATTTCGCTTTTAGAAAAACCTCACGAAGTTAATAGTACTTCAAGAATGACAAGTCATGGTTCAAAACTAGCGTTTCATACTAATTGTCAAATATACTTTGTGCAATGTATTCTGTTATGACATTGTTATATCAAATACACATAACGTCGTTACACACGAGACTTGAATAGGAACATTCATCTTTAATTTAAACAACAACTGTAACAATTTGTTTTACTCGTTACTATGTCTATATGTGTACCAGTTTAGTATATTTTGTTCGAATTGCCATATACCTTTGTTATTCACTGACCAAATGGCTCAAACTTTCATTCCGCTTCTAATATTGAAAATCAAAACTTTGTCAGAATGCCCTTGGCATGCATTCAAAGGGTAATAAAGAGTACTGGTCGAGCTGTGTGAAGATTACAAACCTGCTATATATATTATATAACCTTCATGAATATTATTAAACACCCTAAACACCATCATTTGTTTTCCCACGTTTCAATCAAAATATTTATCACAATAAAAGCGGAACTCTCATTGTACTGTGCATTATGGAATTAGTCATGTGGATACGCATGAGAAGTACCAATTATCATTAGCATGGAAGCACCTGGAGAAGAATCATTCTTGTTCATAAATCCTTACTAAATGTGCTTTCACGTGGAGTTAAAACCGACCAGACCACTCAACCCCAAATTCAGAAGAAACAAACAACATATCTTTTTGTTGCCTCTAAACCCGGCCACCCTACACTAGCTGACAGGTTGGTCTGATGAATTGTAGCAGTTTATTTATTTTATTGCACACATAATACAAACAGAACTCTGTGAAAGAGTAAGCCACTCGTACTTACAGAGTAGTCTGTCTTCTGGCAGGTTATAATGCAATTAATCATAAGTTGATAAAACTTGTCTAGTGAGAAATCTATATCTACATTGAGCACCTTGTGTCACTCGAAGTGCAGAATCATCGTTCCCTTATGTCTTTCTAGTCCTCAAAATATATCTCCTTATGTCCTAGCTGTCATGGCTATTGCAATTTGCAAACGATTGTCATGTCTAGAGGTTCAGCTCTGACCGGTGTCCAAATATCCACCGACATTTCCATTGATATGACCGGAGTCACAATACAGGCTCCACTAGACGGTTTGACAGCGGTATTTGGGGTTGGGTTTGTTTGTTTGTTTGTTTGTTTTGTTTTGTTTTGTTTTTTGTTTTTTGTTTTTTTTTTTGGGGGGGGGAGGGTACATGGCAGTACCCCAAAAATTTGTCATAAACATAAGGGAACATTCTGTGTAAACATAAAGAAAAACATAAGGTATGCCTCCCCTCAATTATCCGCGTGCCCCTGCAATCAGTCCGAATACGCTACGCTACTGCGGTAGGATAATGAATGACAATTTACATGAGTCCGCTGAATTCCTGCATGATCCTCTCAGCCGAGGGCCGTTCTGAAGGGTTCTTCTTGAAGCAAGGCTTCACGATGCCTTTGACCCTTCCATCAAGCTTATCAACTCCAGGAGGCATGACATCACTCCCCATAAGTATCGCCATTAAAGCAAAATGGTTCATTGGGGGCCAGACCCGATTGCCAGTGAAAAACTCAAGGAATGTGCAAGCTAGCGACCACACGTCAAAGCCACTGCTGGCTTGCATCCCGCTGCCGTCCATGAGAAGGCTTTCAGGTGGCATGTACATCAGGGATCCCCGTACCTTGGGGATGTGTGAAGCCCTGGACATGGTGCATCTTGTCTTGATGTGGGCTAGCCCGAGGTCGCATAGGTACGGCTTGTGAAGCATCCGCTCAACCTACCAGGATTGATTTGCGAAGAGATAGAGACAAGGAACAGGAGAACATTCTCATTCAGATACAAAGTAATAATCCACAATCATTTCAACAGTGTGAATAATGCAAAAAAGAATCCATCAACATAATAGGTGAAAATGTGTATATTGAAGACATTATATCAACAACCACATTTGTATTTCTACTAAATGATTATGAGGCGTCTATTCACATGTGGACCGCTATTTCCTTAAAATATAAACTAACAAATGATTGAACAAAATCAGTCACGTTAACCACATTGTAAAAGGAAGATTTAAGTATAAACTACGTGTACTCAAAGGGATAGTTGAGTTTTGGTATAGAGGGCGCTACACAAAATCATTTTTTGTGAGATAATGAAAAACAGAGTGTCAAATTTGAAAAAAGCATACAATTTTAATGACAGAACAAACCTTATTTGATACAAATCGGTTCAGAAACGGCTGAAATATCCATAAACATAACCATGTTTTATTAATTGTGGGGCCCCACAATATTTCGATAATTTTAAACCAGCCATTAAAATGTTTTTTTTTTTAATGCTTCCTCTTTAAACAAATTTAATAAGAGGTTTTTAAATAGTTGGTGATTATCTCTATATTTAATCAGGATTTCAACAAAACATCACATGCACAATATTTTATTTAAAATGGTTGAAACCAATGAGTTTTTAGAGAGCGCCCTCTTGTTTTTTAACGGCTGTTTTTTTTTAATGATAACAGGCTTTTTACTTAGTCGTTTGTAATTTTGTATGCATTTGGAGCATGGTGGAGTTATAACTATTAGTTTGTAATGTAATGGTGCAGGTTTGGGCTACTAAAATTCAGTTTGACCAAAACTGTACTCTCTTTAACCAAAACTCAACTATCCCTTTAATCGTTAAAGATGACATATATGCCTTTCTTTGATTAAACATCCCTTTGGTAATTTTCGTTTACGAAATAAGTGCAAAACATAGCCCTTTCCGTTGCAGACGTGTTTATCCTAGCCATTGCACTACCTATCAAGTACAGGAAAACATGCACGTATTAACAAAGGAATCACATTGATTGAAAGACTTACAATTATGTTCTGTGGCTTGATGTCCAGGTGCAGGATCTGGCAGTGATGTAGGTACGTCACCGCAGACAGGATGTCACGTGACATGCGCACCTTCTGATCAAACGTGTGTGGATTGCCATCCTATTAATATTCATTGCAATCGTGAGTTTGATTACTTAGACATTTATAAGAGATTTTGTATATGGGCAACTCCAGCGTCACGGACATTACAAATCAGAGAATTTTCATGACTTTCCAATGCCACTACTAATTCATACCTCTAACTAATGTCTAACTTTTATTTTGATTACAAAACAATATCCTAGTTAAGTATGCAAAAAAAGTTTCAGAACATTTATCCAATTCGTTACTGAGTAATTCTGCGAAATGTGCGCCGTCACGGACATTACATCTTTTGGACATGACTTTTTGCATCCATATACATCTTTGCAAAAGTCTGTGAGTTCTGAGACCTCACAAAGGTGATTTAGGTATTTAATTATAGACAAGGCAATGATGAATTGAATCCAAGTTGTTTTCGGGGAAACGGGCCAGGCATATGTGATCTAGACAACAAAACGTTGCGTCACGGACATTACATTTTCAGCGTCACGGACATTACACTTTTGTCCACTTTTTCTAAACTCAGAAATAACCCGCAAAAAATGCTCCATTGTGCATGACACTTTTTTAATTGTACATTTGATATGTAATCAAACAGTTTTGAGAACAAAAATTATATTTCTTTTTTTTTTTCAATTAGCAAAAAATTATTTTTTAAATATTAATAATTTTTTCCAAAATTATTGTAAAATTTGAATTTTTTCAACAGAATGTGCAGTTAACCAAATGTTCAACTATTTAAAAAAATATTATACATTTTTAATGAGGTACAATGCTGTTTTGTGCCAAAAAATTGTAAAATCTAAAAAAATTGTGTACATCATGGGCATAACACATGGAAAATCATGGACTAAGAGTATAATTTTTGCAATTTGATCATACTATATGAGATTTAACCATCTCTTTCTCCTCCCAGTAAGTTATAGTCAAGTCTTTATTGATTATTGAGACATGCATGTTCAAATTAAGCAAGGAATTTAGTTTTATAAATAGTTCAGAGTACTGACTCAAAGTTCACTATCTGATTAACGATACAATTTATTAAAACTTGAACCAGGAAGGTAGTAGTCCCCCTGTTACTTGGGATTATCTTATTTCTTGGCTAAAGTAAGACATTTACATAAGAAAATAATGCTTGATATTTTTTTGCTCTGCTTTTTTATACTTTTCACTGTGTATGTAATGTCCGTGACGCAGCCGTGACGTAATGTCCGTGACGCCATTCTGGACAAGCCATCAAATATTTTAGTAAATGCTCTTGATATACTTTATGATATAACATTCTAGCTTTGCAAATGAATTTTGAATTAAATTGAATTAGGACTTCTGCTTCTACAAAAACTTTTATATCTAAAACGTCACGGACATTACCCATCAATGTTGTAAGAATCAAGATTTTATCCAATAACAGTTTTCAATAAGTAAAGATTTTTCCACAATTTCCTTTTCTATGATGTTAAAACAAAGCATAAACAAGACATTAGAAGTAGAATTATTGTTCTGAAGTGATCCATATTTTAAAATTTTATTTCACAAACAACGGATGCAAATTTCATCATTTTTGGGGGTAATACATACAATTTTTGTTCCAATTTCAGTGGCCCCCAAAAAAAATATTCTGCATTAAATTTCAAACTTTTTTCTTTTAGTCATCAAAATATGGTCCTTCCTCATTACTATCCAGTATTTAACAAGGCTGTCCCATGAGTTTCATTTTTCCATCCTTGGGTGACATTTTTCGTGGAATTGCCCATATACATAATGTTGACGAAAAGTTCCTTACAATTGTCAAATTGCATAATATATAGTGTATATCACACATAGTTTTCAAGTTTTTCGGAGTGTATATTGGTCGATAAAAGAGCAGTATAGCCACACTTTATAAGTAACATTTTTTAGATGCACAATTGAATACAGACATGGCTTACCAGTGTAACTTTACGACGCGTATCAACATTTCACAAATAGGAATGTTATGTATTCCTTGAATATAACGTCATTGAGGTCATGTCCGTCTATGAGCTGCATGACGATGAGGGCTTGTCCCACCTTATAACCAATGCCCATCAGCTGCACGATGTTTGGATGCATAGCCCGTCTACAATTTGGAATAGGATAAGTCAATAATCAATCATTCATATAGGTTTATAAAGCCGCTTAGCCAAGTTGCATGTACACTTGCAATTTAACCTTTGCACAGTTTATTTGATACAAACATAATAATGTTTTGTTGATGTTATCTTTTACATAACGTTTAGAGTGCAAATAATCATTCAAGCGATATAACATTGTTGACATATGCAACAAGTGATGAATGGTTGGTAAATTGTTTTTCTTTTGGATCCGATATGTCCACGAAGTACTGTGTGAACATTTGGACTGTGAAAGGGGTATGATGCAAAAGTAGATACAATAGTGTGATACAGTTGGCATTTGTCACTTACATTTTTACCACTGGCATTTAGACCTCTGTATTATTTTCTTTCCACTGGCATTTTTACCTCTGGTTCTTTTACCTCTGGTAATTTTACCTCTGGTATTTTTACCTCTGACATTTTTACCCCTGACATCCTCTGACATTTTGACAACTGGTATTTGTACCTGACACCACTGAGTTGGGAGGGGGGGGGGGGGATGTTGGCTTATACCACTACTTAACAATACGCAGCCAGTTATAGGTTAGAAGCTGGATATAGGTTTGGAACCTGGGACGATTCGTGCGAAGAGCACTGCACCATCACATCGGAACACCTTTCACAATGGAATAATATCAAATAGTTAGCGTGCATTTCATTATCTAACGACAGTTTATAATGTTGATTAATTTAATGTTAAAAGTATTGTAGTTGTATGCGGCTATGAAAACACCTAATAACGACTTACTTATGCACAGACACTTCATTGTGAACGTCATCCCTACCGCTTCCTTCTGTATCCATCAGCTTAACGGCAACAGGTGTGCCCCTCCAGCGCCCCTTGCGTACCTCTCCGAACCCCCCTTTGCCGATCCTCTCTAAGATGGTCACCTCTTTATCAGGCTCCTTGATGACGTGGACTCCACTGAACGTGTCATCTGAGATGTAAAGCGTGTTGTAAGACAAGTTTAACGTTAGTAACTAGTATGTTGACGTTTTTTAATTACTTAACTAGACATAGTTATCTAGCAACAAAGTGATACTTAGATAGTTCGGGAACATCCTTTGGAAGAGATAGTTAGGAAGAGGGAGGTTGGGCATATAGAGGAAAGGATGCTTGGAACTGCCAGGTTGAAGGGAAAGAGGAAACCAAATAGGAGGTTTTAGTATAAAAGTGTATCTGTTTTGTTATTTCCCATGAGAAGTAGTATTTTTAACTTTTAATCACGTCAATACAAAGAGGAGGTTTGTTGACGTGGTAAGAGAGGGCATGGAGTGGGCTCTCTTGTATTCATTTGAATGTATTGTTTTGTAAGTACTCTCTTATAGAGTCGGTTCTGGCTATCATATCTCTCTTCTGCCTTTCATCGCCGACCCCTCCGTTTCCATCCCCGATCGTTTCCCTCTAATTTCTCTTCCATCAACATGTCATGTGATAACATAGCTATTTTCATTAGTTCCTTTCTTTGCTCCGGATAATATTCGGGCATTATTGATTATTACCACTTCAAACCACCCCACCCCTCTTAACTTTCATTTAATTTCATTTAATTTGATGATAAAGATTCGTACCTTCCTTGTCTGTTCTGTTTCCTTTATTGTCTGTTCCTCCATCGCCTCCTCCTCCACCACCACTATCTCCTCCCCTTTCTCCATCTTCGACCTTGACAAAACTGGTGTCTCCGGCTTCAGCCCTGTAAAGTGATGAAGAGGAGAATAAGTTAAGTATATTCTTTGCCGATATATCGTAACAGCGTTAATCCAAGGAACATATTTTGTAATACATCAACACTCACACTCTATGCTTGCAATTTAAATGCTAACGATGTTAATTTCATATTTGCTTGATACTTGATACGTGATAATAATATCTCCTCAAAAGCGCCATTCGTTGCTGTCCTGGAGAGGCCAGATGGTGCCAGAGAAGGTGATTGTGTTTGGCTACACATATCTACATGTGATACTATCAATCTATCAGACAAATCATTTGAAATAGAAGCAATCTGCAATAGCATCAGAAGTTGTTTTTCTTCTGCGAACTATTATAGTTTGGCAAATCCTTACAAGCCTATAACCAAGTACATAGTGCGAGATATACACGTTTGGACGAACATTACATGAGACCTTTGTGTGATTTGCTGAAGGACTTATGGGACAGAGCTGCTATACAGATAATCCAGGGCCCTTAGTCTTCTTCACAAAGTTTGGTTTAAGTGTTTATAATGCAGTCTCTTTAGTGTATTATAGGAGAAATTTATTTCAATTTCAATTTCAATTAAATTTATACAAATCTCAGGTCTACTCACCTTTCTACCTTTCTTGCGATGTGCTCAAGAACTTTGCGGACGGCGTCCTCTTTGACATAATTGAGAGGAGTGTGTTTTTTCAGGTTTGTTTTGTCGACTGATGCGCCCTTTTGCACCAGGTAACACATCAATGCGAGCAGAGGGGAAGTAATGCCGTTGTCCCGGTACTTACTCCGGAACTAGGTTGTGACAATAAATACGGAGAGAGAAAGAAAGAAATATGACAAATAAGACTTATGAACATTCAAAACTCAAGCTTTATCATTTGAAGGAAACAAACGTTTTTTGGAAAACTTAATTTGAGTGCCTTAAACTTGTATTTTATTATTTAAAACGAATAGCTATCATTGAACCATGCTTGATTGTAAAAACTAAACCTTAACGTCTTTAAAGGAGATATTATCAGATCTGTTTATCAAAATCGATTTTGGAATATTTTCAGAATGTTTAGCTTTTTATGAAACAGTAAAATGTAAATTATTAATATCGTTAATCTAAAACAACGTGTGCGGCTGTTATTCGAATAACTTAATTATTTTGTGGATAACTTATGTCAATCGATTTTAATGGATTTTGAACAATCTAACATTATTTTTGTTTTAAACAATGTGACTTCACTATTCATACAGCAAGTTTTCCAGCATTACCTTACAGCTGACTACAATTTTGAAGCGCCCTCTAAACCAAAAATGAACCATCCCTTTGAGAACGCCAGATTGATTCAGCTTCACACGAACCTTCTTGAGTAGATCCGAGTCTTCGATCGTTTGTCCCTGTCGGTGTGTCATCACGGCCAGGTGAAGGCACGTATCCCCGTCGCCATCGGCCGAATTGACGTCGGCTCCGTGGTCGATCAGGTCTTCGATGATGAGGGTGTTACCACGCGCGATGGCCAGGGCCAGTGGAGTCACATGCTCCTCGTTACACATGTCGATGGCACACTTCCCCTGTATACGCGGAACAAGCACAATTAACTTAACCCGTATCTTTCGAGATTCAGACATTCCCTTAAAGGGGTAGTACAGTTTTGGTAAGGCTGAACTTTAATGACCAAAACCTGCACAGTAACATTACAAACTAATAGTTATAACTCCACCATGTTCGAAAGGTATACAACATTACAAACGACTAAGTAAAAAGCCTGTTATTATTTTTAAAAAAAGAGCCATTAAAACTCAAGTTTCAGTTTCAGTTTAGTTTATTTCATTTCCAACAAAAATTAATATACATAGCATTGTACAAAACAAAACAAAGGTTACATTATGTAAAATTAAATTGATGTACAATGAAAACTAGAATAATATACAATAAATAATATGTTTGGAAATGGAGGGATCCACTGAAAAGCAATGCTTGTAGATTGTGGACCCCTCGAATAATAATAAAGCAATTACATCATATTTCATAAACAAGTCGAATAATACTTTACAAACGTACTTTTTTAAAAATTAACAATACATCGTACATTTGAGTTGGAATTGCTTCCAGTAAAGGTTACTAAAACATATAAGGTGGGCCGACAGAGACTTCGACGAGCAGAACAAAATAATACGACACAAAACAACGTGCATAGCACAGGATAGCACGGGAAATACATGAGATTAAGAATGAATGAAGAGGAAAAAGTAACATACGTGATGGTAACATGACGAGAAAGGATGGTTGGATCTGGACAGAGACAGAACTGTTGACGCATACGGGTTGGAACAGTTGGAAGGCAATTTTCGATAAACTAAAACACTAATAGATGATGACCTTTTATTGACAAAATGTGAATAATACAAATGGAACAGTACATAGGGAGACAACCATACTTCTCAATTTAATGAGTTTCGTAAGATTGCAATAATAATATTTTAATCCTTTTCTTAAACAAATTAAATGAAGTTGCATTTTTAATATCATCATTGAGAGTATTCCAAAATTTGGGACCATTATAAATAAATGTACTTTGAGCTAATAACGTTCTCAATAAGGGCAAATGGAATCCTCCCGAATGTCTTGCTGGGTACTTATGAACTAATTTTATTTTTTTTAACATTTCATCAAAAATTGCGGGTAGGGTATTGTTATTATAATTATACATAAATTGACCAAGTTGAAATAAATATAGGTCCTTGACTTTTAATATATTATTATAAAAAAAAACAAGTATGTGTGAGAGCGTGGGGCCATATTAAAATAATACAAAGTACTTTCTTTTGCAATAACAACAATTTATCTAATAATGTTACGTGGGTGTTACCCCAAGTCAAAATACCATAATTTAAGTATGGTACTATCAAATATGAATACAACATAAGTAAGGATGCTGAGGGGAGGTGGAATTTTAATCTATTAATAATACCAATATTGCGAGAAATAACTTTGCAAATATTATTTATATGAAATGTCCATGAAAGTTGATTATATACGGTAACCCCTAACAATTTAATATTAGAGACGTTTTCCAATATAAAATCTTCAAAAGTAATATCTATGGGTAACAAATGTATAGATTTACTAAAAAGCATATATTTGGTTTTCTGCAAATTTAATGATAACTTATTGGCTCTAGTCCACTTTAATACCTTAACTAATTCAACATTGATTGTTTCTGCGAGAGTGTGTGGATTATCGTGAGAAAAAAATAAGTTAGTGTCATCGGCAAAAAGAACGAACGATAGAACATCAGATGACCTACTAAAATCATTAATATATAAAATAAATAAGAGTGGGCCTAAGATGTTTTCTTGTGGGACGCCACAAGATATATTACATAACTCTGAACTATGACTATTCACAAATACACATTGCTGTCTATTTGAGTGGTAGTTCCTGAACCACTCTAAGGCCTTACCACGCACACCGTAATGAGAAAGTTTGTAAAGTAAAATATCATGGTTAACTGTGTCGAAGGTCTTGGAGAAATCCAGGAAAATAACTACCTTGTGGGAAGATTTATCAATAGCATGGGCTACTTTCTCAATAAAAGACAATAAAGCATGGGTAGTATTATATTTTTCTCTAAAACCAAACTGAAAATTCGAGAGAATATTTTCATTTTTCAAAAAAGAAACTAATCGAATACATATTATTTTTTCAAGTATCTTAGAAATAGATGGCAATAAAGAAATTGGACGGTAATTAGTAATATTTAACTTGTCACCTTTCTTAAGTAAAGGAATAACTTTAGCTATTTTCATTGTGTTAGGGACTTGACCATTTAACAAAGACAAATTGAAAATATGAACTAAAGGATCTACTATGAAAGGAATAATGCCTTTTAGGATACAGTTATTTATACCATCACAACCAGAACTTTTCTCATCATTTAAATTATAAACAATATCCAATATCTCAAATTTATGTGTAGGAATGAGAAATATTGAATTGGAATTAGCTGGGCCTAAAAATTCAACAAAGTGTTTATCAGTCGGCGGAATATCTCTAGTCCGATTGTCCCCAACAGAAGAAAAGTACTTATTAAAAATATTAGGTATAATGTGAGGATCTTTAACAATCTGATTATCAACATTAATTCTATTTATGTCACATTTATTTTTTGCCAAGTTCATTGCTTGTTTAATAATTTTCCACGTATTTTGCATATCATGCTTATATAATTCTAAGCGATCCACAAAATATTTTCTCTTTTCCAAACGAATTATTTTAGTCAAAATATTTGTATACGATATATATTTTATTTTAGACTGATCACATTTTATTTTTGACTGATCACAAGTGGGCGCTCTCTAAAAAGACATTGGTTTCAACCATGTTTCATACAAAATTATGCATGTGATGTTTTGTTGAAATAATGATTAAATAGAGAGATCATCAATAACTATTTAAAAACCGCTTTTGAAAATTTTTGAAAAAGTGTATGCATTTTTTTATTAAACAAAAAAATCATCGAATAAATTTGGGGCCCAAATTTTTTACGATCGGCCATTTCTGAACCGATTTTGACCAAATAAAGTTTATTCTGCCATTAAAATTGCATGTTCTTTCATTACCTCACAAATTGTGTTGTGCAGCGCCCTCTCTACCAAAACTGAACTACCCCTTTAAACTTTGTCCATAGCCCCAATATATTCCCGTAGGCAGGAGGTTAACCCGTTACCTTGTAGATTTCCCCGACTTCCCCATGAAATGTGTACGCAAGGTATTAAGTTAAAGGGTACCACCACCCAAAAATAATATTCTAATTATAGAAAGGTACCATCTTTAGTATTCCATTCCTTCAGCAAGTTCACAAAAATATGTTTTCAGAAAAAATATATAATTGGAAAACGCATCACCATTCTCAAACATGCGTTCATTGCGTAGACTATAATGCGGAGCCAGAGCGCACTGTGCAGAGCGAATGAATCATCCAGGAATCTATTGACGTACGCGTGAAAGCATTGGCGCACTCGAAAATGCTTGGCCCGTATGGAACCAGGAAATAGCAGTGGTTCCGTAAGTGGTGGAAATTAATTGCTTTGTTTATGAATTACACTTACCCTTTGCAAAATGTTGGGTATCTATTTGATATCACAAAACGGTACCAAAACATATAATAATGTGTTGTCCTTTGCCTGGTGGTCCCCTTTAAACCTCTCTATAAAGACCAGTCTTTTGATGTAGGAATGTAGTCTGATTAAACAGATTTGTTCATAAATAATATTTATAATTCATAGTTCTGAATTGCGACTGTTTAAATAGGTAGTCGTAGAAAAAAGGCCTTCATTGTAAGCAGTCGAAGAATTGGTCTTAGTAGTCAAAGGTAAGAAGGCCTAATTACACGAAGGCCTATAGCAGTTTGAAATTTGGTGGGAAAATACTGCTCATCATGCACCTGCAATAACTGAAAGTCAATGGAAGCATGCATGCAGTCTACTAAGCTATTACGGTGGACTATTTAGGTAATTAATATTAACTGTGTGCTTTCATCATTCCTACATGCATGCATTACTAATAATCCTATTTAACATCATTAGGACAAAATCTATCATTAATCACTAACAAACCGACTAGAATAAATCATTACATGCCAGTGCTATATAGTCAAAAGAACACTTCAGTCCCACTCAATGAATTTTGTGTGGGCTAATTATGTTCAGTATATGTTTGTAAATTTACAGATTATTTATGCATGCATGTTTTGTAACTTCTGTTTAATTGATTCGATCTGGCTATATAATTTCTGGAATAGCTCAATTTCTGAATAAAAATTCAATCGTGCTGCAAGACGTGCAAATTCGACCTGATTATCATACTTAAAATACTGATCTAAGAATAACTTGAATCTTACAAGAATAACTTAAAGTTTTACTCTTCGAAGGCTTGAAGCAAGAAGAAGTTGAAGGCTTATTAGAGCTTCAGGTAAGCAGTCGAGGGCTTAATTAGAGCTTCAGGTAAAGCAGTCAAAGGCTTAATTAGAGCTTCAGGTTAAGCAGTCCGTACCTAATTTGCATATCAAATTTTTTCGTAGGAAGGCTTATAAGCCTTCGAAGACTTCCGTGGGAAGGCTAACGGAAATAAGCCTTCAAAGGCTTTGGAAGACCATTGACTACGTTATGTGATAATCGAAGACCTGTATGATAGTTGAAGACCTGTTACTACCTGTGGGAATGCTTAGCGAAGGCCTTCTGTTTGGTAAGGGTAAGTTTTGTCAATACATCTAATCGTTAACAGTTGCTTGGTTAACTACAATTACTAAATACGTAATACTTTAATTCTCAGTAATTGTTTGTTTGTTTTTATTTCCGTATAAAAAGTCAACATCATAACAATACATGAAGATTCATATATACAAATAAAAGAATTGTACAAATCATACATGAATAAACAATATACATAATATACAAGTGATGAGAAGAACGGCTGGATAACCCATATTCAGCTGTGGGGCATTAGACCCTACTGCTGTTCTTCCATGGGGACCAGATAGTAATCAAATCCATTAAAATGTTTCACTTAGTTCAAGAATAATTTGTAAAATGTGTACCTCAATAACGAGTATCTGGGCGATGTTCCTGTGGTTGTTAAGGACGGCAATATGCAGAGCCGTGTAACCATCACCCTTCCGGATGTCGACCAGAGCGCGTTGCTTTTTCACCAACACACGGGTTGCACTGACGGGAACACAAAAAGGCGAGGAAAACATGAACATGATCCCTGCAGTTAATTTCATCTGGAGAGCATCTTACCTGAACCAATTTGGGAACTATTCTGTTATACTGATAATACAAAACTTTTCGATTCTTCCTGCTGAAAATTGGTGATGATATTTGTGTCTCTGAGTGTTCTATTTCTCAAAGAATATTTATATTGATAACTTGAAATAATGTCTTTTATTTATCGGCCCTAGTCTATAATCGCTCCTGCAGATTTCTGCATATTACCGCATGATGATATTTCGTTCCTTTCTCCCTGTAGCCACAATATGCGTGGTGTTCAACTAGTTCTGATAAATATGTAATTCTTTTCAAACAAATTAACGTGCTACCGTTAATTGCAACATCTACTATACTTTATCAGCCCTGGTATAAACTCACTGTGGGTTATCGCAGCGTGCCGCGTGATGTAGAGGGTTGAATCCTCGTTTGTTCCTGACTTTCAAATCTGTCTTCACATCGTTCACGAGAATTTCAATGATTTCTGTTTGCTTCTTCCTGATGGCGTCATGCAATGGTGTATCTCCAACCTTATCCTTCAGTGTCAATTCCAAAATCATAAAACAAATTTAAATTGATACCTGTAAAGTGTCAGATATTGCACAAAATGACATTTGAGACTTCAATCCTATATCAATATCATTGTAAAATACAATTGAAACATTTGTGAAAGTTTGAAAGAAAAACGATCACTGTTTACCTAGTGAAAAAACGAATATTAAGTTCATATTTTATCACCGAATACTGCTGGCCTGCCGTATATTTGTTGCAGTTATAATCATCCGTTTGACGATATCCGCACCCGTGTATGTTAACAGACGGTACAGAATTCATGGAATTTGCGCGCGCTCGGCTCAAAGTTCAGTCGGGTCGGGAAGGTTTCCCACGCACGCTGGCCGGACGTGTTCAGCTACGACAATTGTACTTTATTTGAAAAGCGTTTGCTAACGCTTTTCAAATAAAAGATTTCAATGATAATTATTTTCATACTAAAGGGACATTTGAAAAAATCTAACCCTATTTTATTCTTCTCTTACCATAAGCTAAACAACACGGTAGAAGAGAAACGAGGAAGCTCCAACACAAATTCGTGGAGTTAGACACTTTGCAGGCATGCCTTTAACAGCACCAATCAAATCATCAGTAAACGTATATTTTTCCAATACATTGTTTTTATAATGGACATTAAAAGGTATTTCATTCAATATTACATTAATATTTTAATTTACCTGAATATTCGGGTTGCTTCCCTTCAGCAATGCCTTGACACAATTGATGTGGTTCTTGGATACAGCAATGTGCAGTGGGCTCCTGCTGCCTTCGTGTCTGGTAGTGTTTGGATCTGCACCCTTCGACAGTAAGTACTGGATCAATTTAGGTTCGTTCCTCGGGGATACATGATAAGAGATTATTGAGTTATTATCGAAATAACATGCTTATAGTTAGCTCAGAGTTTGAAATGCCTTCTAGGCGAAATCACAATAACAAACTATTGCATATAAACAGATGTACACATTATATTTATTTGTTTATGTTTGTTTGTGTAGCGTTCCCGTGTATATATAGTTAATTAAGTAGGTAGATCGTAAGAGGCAACTCCGTATAATTAAATTGTTATGGCAACGGCAACAAGTGAGCCAATCCGAGGCAAGTAACCTCGTAGTTCGTAAGCATTTGCATTTTTGGGACACACAGCATTACGGTCCTCGAAGCAGACAGACGTGCGCGAGTTTTCTTCTTTACCACGGCCAGTCTTCGGGTGTTGTGCTTTATTTCGCCAACGTATTTGCCAAGTCACTTTGAGTTCATCCTTCAAGATTTAGGGATTTTTTCTCGTTGATTTAAATTATATTACGCTTGTGCTAGCTGAGCTGAGCTGGCGTCTTATTCTAGTTTCATTGTATCGTTGCGAAGGTCTTTTGCGCGAGCAGGCGATTTCTTTAATTTGACGCGCATGTAAATTCGCGAAGTTTCTACGAAGCCACCGTAGAGGAAAGCTTCGACATCGAGCTGCACCGAGTTGTTGGTGGTAAGTTTAATTCTATTTTAATTACGACCCTTTTGACGTTTTCCACATTTGTATGTATACAATGGCATTTATGAATTAAACTTGGTGATACTAGTACATGCTTTTTGTAAACATACGTCTTAGTTTATAATTTTTAGAAAATAATAATGAATTTAGAATCGAAAAGGGTTAATAATTATATTTTAAGCATTTATGAATTGAACTTGGTGATACTAGTACATGCTTTTAGTAAACATACGTCTTAGTTTAGAATTTTTAGAAAATAAGAATCGAAAAAGGTTCATAATTATATTTTAAGCAATTAACTTGCCTTAAACACCCCTCCCCCCCCCCCCCTCCGCCCAATCAAAATAATTTAACTAACACCCCCCCCCCCTCCCTCGTAAATAATTTTGGTCGACGAAATATCCCCCCTAGAAAAAAATCCTGGATTCGCCGGCGAGCTCAACTACTCACTGGTAAGTAGCCAATGCTATGGGCGTGTCTCCATCCTCGTCCTTCGCGTTCAGGTTGGCTCCAGCCTTGCATAGGACCTCTACTATTTCCAGGTTGCCATGGTAACATGCCAAATGTAAAGCTGTCACCTGGTCGATAGTGAAATTCACCTGTTAATGAAAGTAATTCAGATTATTTGTTTATTAACCTCTAATACAATTGCGCTCTACAAACAGTAGGATAATTATCACTGCCTGCAATCCTACATTGGTCCAGTGGCTTCGGAGGGGTTAACATTGTATTTGGTATACGAGACGGGAGGCCTAAGGTTTAAAGCCCCCCCCCCCCCCCTCACCTCCGCCAATAACTTTGATTACACCCTAACATGAAATCATCATTTAAATACGATTGTGTGTGTAAGTATATTGGGTATAGTTAATGCACGATTTGTACAATCATTTCTCCTTTTTATTTAGAGTTTAACTTACAAGATTTTTGTCTTTATTCAAGGTTTCTTTCACTTTTGCGACATCTCCCTCCATGACTGCTTTGAGGAACTCTTTTGGGTCTGCAGTTTTCTCTGATGCTAGTGCTTGCCGGATATCTCCCGAATCCACCACACCCAGTCCCAGCGGGTCCAGGAGGTGCTTCATCAGTTGGATGAACAACTCTGCACGAAATATTGTTTCATTTAATTTAAGAGCTAAATCTACAATGCATAATTGTACAAATATTAAGGCAATATCCCGTGATCGCCATAATTGTTAAATGTATTCAGCACTCTAGTTTACAAACAATTATGATAATTGTGAACAACTATATATTATTATGGAAGAGGATGATGAAGAAGACAAAGAGGAGGAAGTAAGGGAAGAGAAGTACAGGATATAATTACCATTAATAGGGGCAGAAACATTTCCATAAATTATAGTTATGATTATAATTTATGAACAAGTGCTTGGTGACTGTTATTCCTACGGGCATTGACTATCTAGAAGAAACTACATCTACTTACTGTATACCCAGTATAACAGTATTACCTACCTCCTCTGTCCTGTTCAAAGACTCCCTCTGCCCCACTGCCTTGCTCCAGCAGCGTGAGCGAGTCAGGGTTGAACGTCCAGAAGTGGCCCTCTACGTTCACCTTCACATCACCGTCTGCGTCGACCAGAAGGACACGCCCTTCCTTCCCGAGAGCCTTTTCGATACAATGGACATTGGTTTTATTCAGAGAAACAATTGACCCAACAGTCTCGGGTTTCATACAGTTCATACTGTCCCAAATTATTTTGTATCATGTGATTATGTTGAAAATAAAATAAATCAGAATCAGAATCAAATACGCCTATTTCAGGTGATCACATGATTCTACCCATAGGCCCGACCCCTCCCCCCCCCCCCCCCCAACAAAAACAAAATAAACAATCACAATAACATAAACAAATTAATACACAGAACTATAATGAACAGGGGCGTAGACAACGGGGGGGGGGGATGAGGGGGATGACATGTACAATTATCCCCCCAGGTTTTAGGGAAGGATATATTTTTGTGTGTGTATCTATACGAATGAAAAAGAAAACACTAGTTGTATGCATAGCCCTGCACGGGGAGGGGGGGGGGGGGGGGGGGGTTTGGCGGTTCAACCCCCCCCCCCCCCCCCCCTTTGACCCAAAAATGGCTGTAAGGGGGGGGGGGGCGTTTGAACCCCCATTTTCACATTTTAGCTGGTCTCGAGACTACTTTTAAGCTGTCTTGACCGTCTAAAACCTGGTCTCGACCGACTAAAACGTGGTAACAACCGACTAAAACCCGATCTCGGTACCAAAAATTGTCAATGATCTCAATCGGGTTCGAAAATTGTGAAAGTATTTGGTCTCGACTCTTTGCAACGGAAACCCCCCCCCCCCCCCCCCCCCCCCCCACTGAGAGGGGTTTTCAACTTTGAAGGAAATGGTCTCGGTCTCGAAAATTTTGAAAGTACTTGGTCTCGGCTTCGAAATTTGTTTACGGAACGCCCCCCCCCCCCCCCCCCCCCCCCCACTGAGAGGGGTTTTCAACTTTGAAGGTACTTGGTCTGGGGCTCGAAAATTGTGAAAGTACTTGGTCTCGACTTCGTAAACATTTTAGGACACCCCCCCCCCCCCCCCCCCCCCCCACCCCACTGAGAGGACTTCCAAGCAATTGCCTTGGTCTCAAAATATTTGGGCAGGTGGTCTCGGCCGCGAAAAAATTAGTCTTGGTCCGGTGAACTGAACGGCAAATCACCCCCCCCCCCCAGGTGTAAGAACCTGTCTACGCCACTGATAATGAATCTGCAATACTAGACGCTAAAACTTATATAAAACCATACATTTTGCTATCAAATTAATTACATACTATATACTATGGGAAAATATTTATCTGACCTACCTCATAGATCATATACAAATTATCCAAATGGCTCTACATTTACGGAGAGGGCCATTTTCGCTCACTTGATGTCGGTGCCCTATTTACGGCTCTGACTAACAAAGTATCCCCTATGCCTATGTAACGTAATGTTTGTGTCTTGGGAAATCGTCCCTGATGGTTATCCACAAATGTCACAGGGTGTATCTACCTTGTCCATCTTAGAATTCCATTCCCCGTGGTTCACCTGGAGCTTCTTGGCCTTCTCCAAATCGGAGATGATCTTCACTTTGGCTCCTGCTTTGAATGTTGGCAGCTGTGTGAAATCAGGTGATGGTTATACAGCAAGTTAGGAATTTGACTTGTTAAAACATGCAAACAAATTCATTTCGGAAATAAATCAAAGTTCCTGCATGTACGCGCACGATAGGAGGGGAGGGAGGGGGGGGGGGGCAGTTTCACAACAACATTTGCCAAATTGTTTAGCAATCGTACAGCATGAATCTAAGCTTATATTACGTTGTAGATATGAACAGAATTTGAATATACATGTTTGATATGTTTTAAGATCATTTTTAAATCATCAGTTTTAACCCTCAAAAGGCCGGGCTATTTGAGGTCTTTCTACGGCAGGAGAAGGGGGGGGGGGGGGGCTATTATGCCCCCCCCCCCCCCCCCCCAAAGATCTTGACCGTAATTTGCACACATGTCAAGTGAAGTGTATGAAATACTAATTTCAATGTTTTGAAAAATTCATTAATTTCAAACTGATGGTAATATATGCAAATAAGGTAATAAAATTCATATTTGTACCCATAAATCATATATTCTTCATTGGTTAAACATTGGTTGTTTTTTAACTTATGTATTGTATTGTTTTGTTGTTTTATTCTATTTCTAACAAATACCTAAAAGGTAAACAAGACCAATTAACCAATAATATATCTCTTTTTAGGAAAATTGATATTTCCATATGTTACACAAATTACGAAAATGAGCGATTTTAGGGCTGACATGCAGTGACAAAAAGTCACGTGACTTTGTAATTGAAGGTCCGATATTCAAAAGATTTGTTTTAAAAGATGCGCAAGACTCGAAAAAAAAGTCACCCAGCGGCGCGGCGTCATCCTTACGCGTTTCCGAGCAATCAGAACAATTCCGGATGGGGGAGGGGGGCACATGTACATCATGGATTGATGGTGTCAATAATATTCTGGATTTGTAAAGCGCCTAATACGATTGATTATCATCTCTTAGCGGCAGGTTTACAATGACATTTGCCAAATTGTTTATCAATCGTACAGCTTGAATCATTACGTTGTAGAGATTAACACAATTTCAATATGCATGTTTGTTTTGTGTCAACATAGCTACTTGCGTGAATAATTTTGATGGTAAACACAATTAAATCACTCACAACAAATCCACACATGACGTGCAGTTTCTTCTCCATAACGAGAATATGATTATTATTATGATTATGTTTATTAGTATTATAATTAGTCTTTCGTATCATACCACAGTAACTGCCGCAGGGTTGAATGTCAACTTTTGTCCATTTGGATACTTGATCCTGACGTCACCAGATCCAAGAACTCTTTCCAGTGTGCCGATCTTCCCAATGTACTGATACAAACGACCGATAAAACTAAATTGTATAATTGTATAATTGTTATAACTCAGAGAAATAGGTGTTTGAGGTCAATGACAACATCAGTGTAATTCAAACAGAATAAGTTGGTTATAAAAAAAGAAGGCAAGTATCGAAGTAAATAATGTGGTCTATAGAGAACGCCAACAAAATAATTTCGTTGTGATGTGATACAAAACTAAGTGTTTATTATTTAATAAATATGTTAGATCATCTGTTTAGAAGCAACTGAAATATTCATGAATAACTCCGATTATAATATAAATAAGTCCCACATTTATTCGATAATTGAAGGAAATATTATCAAAGTCTAAACACTTTTTGAAAGATACCAAAGTGGCTTTTAATTCCTTTTTTTATATTTACCCTCTCTTTATTGAACCATTCTCGATTTGTTATGAATATTTTAGTAATTTTCAGGCGTCTGAACGGCTCCCTCTCGCGTTAACAGTTGATATTGAATAAAAGTAGCCTTTACCTTCTCCATGCCATCGACCCAGCCTCCGTGGTCCTTCTGCATTGGTTCTAGGATGCGTTTCTCTAACTTCACAGCGACACGGTCCCCAACCTCCACCGTGTTCGACTCACCTGTGTAAAGTCATAATTAACCGCCTCGTTATGGGGTTCCCTTTAAAATATATATGACATCATACTGTACACCACATAGACGTGGTAAAGTGGAACCTGACACAGTCTCCGTCAAACCTGTCTTACTGGCCACCTGTCTATAGCAACCAACCTGCCTATAGTGGCCAGAAAAAGTAATCTCATGCAGAAAAACACTATTCTTGACTCCTTTGGGTGGTCACTATACACAAATTAACGGATGGACTATATTAATATTGGGTTGAATGTGAACCTTTAACATGTCTTATGGCCATTAAATCAAGTAATGAAAATTAATAAGTTATACATTAAATTATGGGATAGCTAATATATGTACTATAATCATAATGTTCAATTCAGGAGCCAGAATGAAAATATTCGTGCTGAAACATTTTTAGTGTCCGCCAGGGGCGTCGATCCGTTTGTTGCGATTGGGGGGGGGGGGGGCGAAATTCGAAATTTTGTCCAGAGTGACCACTAAGAGAGCTAAAAGCCCCACATTGGCATGACCGGAAGTTGTATTATGCGCTCATTGAAAGTGTCTTGATGGCTCGAAGACCTGACTTGGGGGGGGGGGGGGCACCCACATTTGGGGACAATAATGGGGGTCCAGGGGGCGGAGCCCCCGGAAGCTTTTAGATTTCAGACATTTGCAACTCCTATCATGGGTGTTAAAATTGTATAGTGAACCTACTCGTAACGTATTTTTAAAGGGCATAGCGAGGAAAAGATTGAGCCTTGCATGAGATGGATCCACGTGATCTTGTATACTATAGAGCCATTGATATAGTCTAGGGCATTGGGCTCCCATGAAACTAAGCAAGGGCGTCAACAACTTCTCAAAAGTGGAGGGGAGACATTGGGAGGAAGCGAAGCGACCGAGCAGGGAAGGATGTCCCCCTCCCACAGTAGGGAGCTTTTGTATTTTGGGGCGTGAAATTGTGTGATATGGTGCACACCTGAGACAGAAATTTCACGTACTATGAAGTATATAAGTATGGAACCAAACATACATAATGGCAAAGGGAGGGGGACAATCTCCTCCACTTTCAAATGTGGGGGGACATGATATTCCAATTTGATTTGCGTTCAGCGCATATGGACCGAATTGACTGAAAGATATATTTCAGATTATTTCATTTTCTGTGACGGTGTGCTATCTAAAGATGAGGGTTTAATAAACTTCGTTTGAGGTGTGCGTTTGAGAAATTACACTGCCCAACACATTTCGAAAGGTGAGTTCCCGCAACCCAAATTAAACTTGCAATATGCGAAACTGTATGCGCGCGAAGCGCGCGGCAAAAAAAACGGCTATTTTGAAGATTAATTATTGACAAATGTGTCTTTCCCCTCTTTGGGATTAAATCACACTATTTTTGTCTTCCTCATTTTCGGAATTATTTGGGGGGCGAAATGATATGTTCGCCCCCCCAATATTTTCATTGGGGGCGACCGCCCGGGCGCGCCCCCCTGCCCCCCCCCCCCCATGATCGACGCCCCTGGTGTTCGCCCCCAACGTATGTTACAAAATATAAACAACTCAAACTAAATATGACACATATCAATACATTTGCAGCAAAATAAGATAGCGGTCGATTTAAAGGACATGTTTGTTTACAAGTAAAGCAATAGAACAATATTGATTGACAATGGGGCTATACGGACCCCCTTTAAAAGCGCAACTGGTATTTCTTACTAGTAATTTGATATTATACGTGTGGTTTGCGGTTGCACCATGTGAGAGGGGAGGATTGGTGAGTCCTGAAAAGGACTATTGTAGTCCTAGAACGGACTGGCGGTAGTCCTAGAAAGGACTGTTGGTAGTCCTAAAAAAGGACTGTTTGTGTAGTCCTGAAAAGGACTGTTGGTATTCTTTCTAGGAGAGTCCTAAAGCGAACTGTTGGTAGTCCTAGAAAGGACTGTTGGTAGTCCTAGAAAGGACTGTTGAGAAAGTCCTGAACAGGACTGTTGGTATACTTAATTTGATATTGTTCCAAACTAAAATTAAACCCACAGTTTTACATGTGTTTGTCCTATTCCCAGCCTTACCAAATCTCGGTAGATGATCCTTGTAGTACGCACTCCCATTAGCAGCCTTGATGCACTTGACATCTACCTTCCCATCATGCCCCACGCGGTACTCATAGGCCCCTCCCTTATCCCAGCGCACTGCCACGGCGCTCCGGAGGGTGTTGGCCCAAGTCGCCTGACGCACCACTTCACCTGTACTGCCAGATCCACCTGTTATAAAAGTAAGACATCCTACATATTTACATCTCATTTATCAAACAGTGGAACCCCATTATAACGAACTCTGATATATAAAAAAATCCTCTTATAACAAAACAATTTTACAGGTTTTAACTATTTAAATAATTATTTCGTTGACTCTGACATAACTTGATACAAGTTAATTCACAAGGACTTCGTTACAACAAGGTTCCACTGTATTACGTATGGATCCGAAAGCGAGTGGTCATTATTTCCAATGGAAGCAGCTTATCTCACGTGTCATAAGTCCGAATTACCATTCGCCACATTTTCTCATACTACTTTGCATGTAGTCGGTTATATATGTTGTTCTTTGTCTCATTATAGCTATATGTTCTATTTATACCTGGAGTTATTATGACATTTGTCTACCTTTCGATGACCAAAGTCACACATGTCTTAATAGCCGAAGTTGCAATTTCAACATAATGGTCATTATTATCCTGTTCGTTATCCAAACTTTCGTCTATTATATATATCATTGTATTAATTATGACTGGCCATTGATTTAATTGAACTTATAATTCCTGGATTAATTCATGAGAATCAGTGGTGTAGCGTGGTCGATATAATGGGAGGTGTTGACAGATGAAATTAATGGGGCAGCACTATATGTATTCTTTATTTTGTAAATGATTTTCCCCTTTTGTATTGTTTTTATTAAAGTAATGGTGGCATGGGCCCCCGTGCCCACTGGGGCTACGCCACTTATGATATTCCTCAAACCATTACCATCTTGGTCCTGCCATTTCCAGTCCCGACCACGGCACACCTTGGCTCCAGAAAACAGTCCCTTCGGCTGCACCTGCTTGCTTCCAGATCTTGGCGGCATCAGTTTTCTAAAACACAATCATAGAAATGTCGCGTTTATTTCTTCAACCGATTATGAAAGCAGAATCCTCGCCCAAAAGAGGCATACCGTTGATTTGTCACTTCTTTTATTTAGTTGTTTTCTTTCATTTACACTGCCCAACGAAGTGTAACAAGTAACTTTACTAAACGTATACCTTAATTTAATTAACTTCTTTCATTTCCCAATTTCCCGGTAATTTCCATTTCTACCTCATAATTATAATACAATTGTGCCTGTTCTCGTTGAGACTCTTTAAACATAATCAACGCCATCATGTGAGTTGCATTTCGAAGGCAGGGGCGGATCTAGCTTTTTGCTAAGGGGGGGAGGGGGGGTTGACCCAACGACGATGCAGAGCATCGTCCACGAGCCGCGATTTTTTTTTGCTATTTTGAACCCCCGTTAGTGATTTTTGTTCACCTTTTTTTAACTTTCGTCCACGAGCCGCGAAGCTGCGAATTTGTTTGGCTATTTTGAACCCCCGTAATTGTTTTTTTTTCCACTTTCGTCCACGAGCCGCGAAGCTGCGATTTTTTGGGCTATTTTGAACCCTCGTAAGTTATTTTTTTCACTTGTTTTCACTTTTTTCACTGATACATTTTAACTTGGCAGCACAAGGGGGAGGGGGGGGAGTTTAAACCCATGATGGCGTTTTTCTATGCACATCACATTTTCACTTGGCAGCCCAAGAGGGGGGGGGGGGGGGGGGGGGGGGGAGTTTAAACCCCCTAACCACCCCCCCCCCCCCCCCCCTCCCCGTAGATCCGCGCCTGGAAGGTATATATTTCCGACACGTTTATCCCAATTTTCCTGACAATCTTGATTTTCCCGATATCTTACCCCACAGAACTACGTGACATGATCCGGAGGAATGCATGCGAGGTGTCGTGTTTGCTGCCCATGTAGCATCTAGAACACAGGTCATAGTCATAACACGAGCTACACTTCCAGCGCAGTCCAGATATGTCGTCCTCTTTACACTCATCGCACACTATTCCTTCATGTTTCACTCCTGAAAAAACCCCAACATATTAACACAAAGATCTGAATTTTTGTTTTAATATAGGCGGGTTCAAACCTAACCTTTAGAATACTTCTCGAAGAATTGAGCTTAAAGTGTCCAGAAGCTTAGGCCCCAGTCGTACCCCTATATAATAAAACAGAAATCAACTGAGTAGAACGAAATTTAAGATTTTTAGCATTTGAATATCTATTAGAATGCATAGTTTCTACATTTACTTTGTTTGTGGTGCTATATAATTATTGTATATAATTGAACCAAAACAAGTTGTTTTGGTTTTCTTGCTTTTTTAAAAATATTTTGTAAAGCCTTAAAATATATTATTACAAAATGTCAAAACAGTTTGCTCCATAGCATGAATATGTTTTTTTAAAGTATGTTTTCATTGTTATATGCTTTTGTAAAGCTATGTCACTGATCGCCATGTTAATGTCTCTCACCTGCTGGTGCGTTGTCGTAGACCAGGAGGTCGTACTTGTCATCGAAGCCCACGCGGTAGTTAGCCTTGGTTCCCATGTCCCACACCACTACCACTATCTTCTGCTGCCCAGGGTTCGATACCGCTGTGGCTGTCTTACCGATGGTGACCACAGTACCCACGTGACCCTCCCCACCGTCCTGGTCCTTCCATTCCCAGTCCGGCCCCCGCACCACTCTCGTCCCCACCTTCAGGGACATGGCAGATCACTACTGTAACAATACATGATTTGATAATGAATTGGAAAATAAATACATCCAGCAATTTATATTAGCTTCATAAGTATGTTACTATAGATTCATAGTGAGTCACATTTATATTACTCTGATGCAAATTGTAATTAAAGGGGTAGTTCAGTGTTGGTATACTATTATTATTATTATTATTATTATTATTATTTATTTGACCAAATAGCATAATACAATGTCAAATACAACACAACTATAAACATATATGCACATAATACAAAGATACAAGTTACAAAACTGAAGACTAGACAAAAGAAAATAGTGAGGAGCAGTATGTGGACCAGGGTACACAAAAGTAAAGTACATCACTGTTGCCCTAGGGCATGTGAACCCTCACATACTAGCTCCAGAAGATGCAGCATTACGGAACATAAATAACAATTAACGTATACGAAGATGGTTTAAAAATTATCTATCAACGTCCAAATATAGCTAAATTATCTTAATATCTTAATATCTTAATATTTTAACCACATTAAATAAAGAATAAATTAATGAAATTATTATATCAACTAATGTGTCTCATATTTATCTGTATATACGGGAATACAATATGTATGAGTTATATGAAGAAAACATGCAAAAATTGTATACATGTTTCGCGGTAATAAAGGCATTGGACATTTAGTATCACCGCTCCATCGACTATTTATAATAAGACTCAGACCGTGTAAAATGGTAGGGAACAATACTAAAGCAAAGATGCGTACCAAATAATTGCAACTGTATGGCCTTGTGAGTCAAAATGAGCCTATTGAACAGAGAGGATAGACGACTTTAAAAGGAATAAATTAATGAATGATTCTAACAATTAACGTGGTTCATATATTATGGATATAAGGAAAATATATTATGAATGAGTTATAAAAAGTAAACATGCTCATATACAGTAGAGGGCGGTGCAAGACATTTTTTGTTGTTGAGATAATGGAAAACTGAGTGTAAAATTTGAAAGAGCATACGATTTTAATAACAGAATAAACCTAATTTGAGAAAAATCGGTTCAGAAACGGCTGAAATATCAATAAATATATCCGATCGGAATAAATCTGGGCCCCAGATGTATTAGGTGGTTTTTCAAAAAACAAAACAAAATGCTTATTAAATTATCGGGGGTGGGGACATGCTTCTCGAAGCGAAGCCCCTGACAAACATGACAGTGGTGCTTTCATCATAAGATCTCTTTCTGCATAAATGTAGGCTATCATATGAAGACTATTACAATATAAAGTGCTTCAAAAATTATTGACACATCACACAACATAAGTAAACATTAACCCCGCCATATATCCATATGAAGTTTGAATATAATTTGTGTGCATATATTCATTCACATGCTACCCCTAATGCGGAAGTAGTATTTTTTTTCTAAAAATTGTTATAACAGAACTAAAAAAGACCATGCTCCCTAAAAATAGAACTATCACGTAATGTTGTATAAGTATTACTGTGGATAAGACTAATTGTACTTCTCTCAAAGAATGTAACATTCACTCAACGGGACGATTGAAGTTTTTTGTTTTACATTGACTTTGTTGAATACATTTTACAACACACATAGTCGGCAATGAGCAGAACTATAATACAAGTAGCGATGGGTTGCGACAAATCAAAAAACCATTATCATAATAAAAATACTATTGCTTTGAATATGGTGGTATGGTCCAAACTCCAAAGGACAGCCATCTGCTAAGCATACAGAAATGTATACAATACTATTACGAGTTTGTGCATGTATGCCAAGGTGTATCGTAGTATACGTTTTTACGGTGTAGACATTGGGAACCAAATGAGAAAACAAAATGTCGTTTTCACGATACATGTACAGTTCTATTTATGGATAGCTTTCTGGGGATAGGCTGTGAATCGGGGGATTCTGACGATGATCAGAAAGGGGATTGTCTTATTGTGTAGAGACAAATATTGAATGACTGATGAATCTTCTCTTCTTTCTACATACTAGTATACTACTATTACTCCGCCCCTCCTTAGCTCATCATACTATTACTACTACTACTACTA